>VMDO01010036.1:0-11777 GCA_007922755.1 Pedetes capensis
CATCACCATCACCACCAGGACCACCACCATCACCACTATCACCCCTACCATCACCACCACTATCCCTACCATCACCATCACCACCACCACCACCACCCCTACCATAAACACCAGCACCAGCACCACCACCTCCACCAGCAGCAATCCCCCCACTACCACCATCACCATCACTACCACCACCAGCACCACCACCAGCAGCAGCAATCCCTCCACTACCACCATCACCATCACTACCACCACCAGCACTACCTTTACCATCACCACCACCATTACCACCACACTTACCATCACCACCACTACCAGCACCACCACCACTACCATCAACACCATCACCATCACCACCACCATCAGCAGCCCCACCATCACCATTACCAACACCACCATTACCACCACCACTACCACCACCATCACCACCACCACTACCATCAACAGATCACCACCACCAGCACCACCACCACTACCATCAACAGATCACCACCACCAGCACCACCAGCACTACCATCAACAGATCACCACCACCAGCACCACCAGCACCACGACCACCACTCTGGCACCACTGCCATCACCACCAACCGGCGTGGCTGTGAAGGCGCCGCTCACCTCACATGATCCAGGTCACCGGAAGACGAGAGGTACTCCAAGCCCAGGTCCGTGGTGGGGAGGTTCAGCATGGGGTTAGCCCTGGGGAGAAAGGTCGGTCAAGTGGCCGTGGCCTTCAGCCACCTCTGGAAGTAGCTTCCTCACCCTTTGCCCACTGCTCACCGCTCAGTCTTGTACATGTTAGTCCCAGGGATAGCAGCAGCTGAGGGGGTCTCCCCCACCACCGTCTTCCGGGCCTCCTTGCCGGCCTTCATAGCCTGAAGCTTCCGGTGGTAGCTGTGGGGACCAGGCGGGCGTCACATTTTGACCGCACACCTACCAGGGCGTTGTGAGTGTGGTTTCACAGGAAGCCTGACAGGTGAGATCCCCGGCTCCATTCGACAGAGGGCAGAAAGAACAGCCAGAGAAGGGAACTGCTCTGCCAGGGGACACCCAGCCAGCCAGCCAGCGGCAAGGCCTGGAATCACACTGGGAGGCGGCTTCTGATGCCGTGCATGCTGGACAAGGACAAGCAGGCAGCGTTGATTAAACCCACGGCTCCCGCCATGTGTCTTATAACTGTGAGCTCACTGAGGAGCCCAGGCCCGGGGAGCGCAGTCACCTCCATGGTCTCACAGCCGGGGGCTGAACCCAAGCTCTGCCCACCCAACCCCGCAGCTCAAGTGGTTGGGGAGGGGAGGGATGGAGACCAGGGGTCCGGGAGTCACACCTCTTCCTCATGCACACGAGGGCCACGGTCATGATCACGAGGACCAGCAGCAAAGCTACGACCAGCCCTATGATGGCGCTGGTGAGCACTTTCGGCTGGTCGGACTCCTGGCTCTCCTGGGCGCCCTGGAGAGGAAGAGTGTGAGGAGGCCGTGGGGCCAACACCCCCTCCCACGACCTCGTCCCCCCACTCACCAGCACCACCAGCCCCAGCTGCAGCAGCCGCGTCAGCGTGTCCTGGTCTCTCCGGATCATCCTGCCACAAAACCCCACTCAGGCCCAAGGGCCACCGGCACCCACTGGGCATCCTACGCACCCTCCAGCCACCCCCGGACAGCCCCACTCACGTGCTCAGTTCGCTAAGTGTCAGGGCCGTCCCATTGGGGAAGACGAAGTAGGCGTCGAGGTAGGACTGGGCTCGGGCCCTGGAATGGGGCGGGGGAGTCAGCGGCCTAGAGCCCCCAGCAGGCCTCTCCTTCTACCACTGCTTTCCTCCGCCCAGCCATGGGACCTGGGGACACTCACCGAGCTGTGGAGTCAATGTCCTGGATGTTCACAATGTAGACAGTAGTCCTGGTTGCCTGGGCCAGAGCCCTACAAAGGGGGCAGGTGTCACAGATACCTAGAGTATGGGTCCTAGGCAGGCCTGTGGCCAGGCCTCTGCCCGTGGAATTAGGAATTGTGTGAATGAAAAAGGGGCACAGTGGCTCTGTCGGCTAAGCAGGTGGCAGCTCTGTGCAAATGAGGAAGAGAAATCCCTTCCCCTGAGGCTGTCTCACTTAGCACAACCAGTCCTTTTGCTCAGTGCACAGCTGTTACAACTGTTCGTGGCAGTTTTGTGTTGGCCTCTTTCTGCCTTTGGCTGGGCACAAGATTCTGGGGCAATGTGGAAAGGGGATTCAGGCTCAGGCCCAGGGTCAAGCATGGGTCAGGGACAGATGTGAGAGACCTTCCATCCAAGTCTTGTCAAGGACCAGCCCCGATCCCTATCCCCTGGCACTCCCCAGACCTACGCCTTAATGTCCTCCACGTTGGCACCCACTTCCTCCTTGTTTGTGGAGAACTGCAGCCTCACGCGGTAGCTCTGGTCCACTGTGAAGAGCTAGGGGATAGAGGGGTTGGAGGAGATGAGGCCGCGGGGACCTGGGAGCTGGCAGAGGGCACTGAGGGCCGGAGGCAGGGACTGGCACTCACATTCAGGGTGGTTTTGGCTTCCTGTGCAGGACCCATGGAAGGCCTGTCCTGGGCTTGGACTGTCACTTGGTAAGTGCCTTGGAGGGTGGGGTCAAGGTTCGTCACCAGCCTGTGCAAGGTGGGAGAACATGGATCAGTCTTGGAACCCACGCTGGACTCCTCTGGAACCCACCTGCCCCCCTCTCAGGAGGGGACCCCGCTGCCCACCAGCCTCCGTCAGTGCCCCCCCGACCCAGGGGCCGCCCACAGTTACTTGATGCTGCCAGTGAACACGTCCGCCTCCATGGAGGTGGAGATGAGGAAGAAGCCCCGGAACGAGGTTGTGACCCCATCTTTGGAGATGAAGTCCACTTGCAGGATGGAGAACACGATGAGCCCGTTGTCACCTGAGTCGTCATCCCTGGCCTGGGAGCAAGAGTAGACAGCTGGGGCCGGGCCACCCCGGCCACCGCCATCCCCAGTCGGGATCTGAGGCTGCTCCGCACCGCCTCCATCAGCTCTCCACGCCCGCCGTGAGCATGGTGTTCTTAAAAGAGGAGTGAGCTCGCTCTGCGCATGCGGCTTTGGACAAATCCCTGCCCCTACATCCCCAAAGTCCCTCTCAGGTGGAAATCCTGCCTTGGTCCCGCCTCCCCAGCAGCTCCCCACATCAGTGCTCAGGTTTCCTAAGCACATACTCAGTGCTTCCCTCTTGCAGATCTGTCATTTCAGGGCTCACTGGTGTGAGGGTGAATTCCCACAGTGGACCACGAAATGAGCGGAGGAGGGAGCACAAACATTTTTACCCATTCCAGTGTCTTTTAGGGAAAAATATAAGCAACATGCAGAGCCCCAAGTCCACCGACGTTACTGTTCAGGGTGAATAGCAGAGGCTCAGGTTTCAGAAAGAAGTCAGCATAAGAAAACTGTTCAGGGTCAGGACCTATAATCATGGCATCAGAATGCAGCTGGCTGAAGACTAAGAAACTGAGTGTCTTAAGGCTTGAAAGAACCTAGAGGCAGAATTGCTGTCCCCATTTCATAAGAGGCAACCAAGACTCCAAGACAGACCCTGTCCTGAGGACACACGGCTCTGAGTGGGAAAGGTCAGGCCTGCCTGCATCCTATATGTGTATCCGTGGCGTAAGGAGTTGCCCCAGACACCACTCACCAGGAACTCCTAGCTTCTTGTCAAGGAGGGAAACTGAGTCCCAGAGAGGCATGGCAGCTCTCCCGGTCAGGAAGGCCAAGCCAGCTGCAGCCCCAGAGCCTCAGGGGGAGGCCTCACCCCAACCAAGTGGCCATCGCCCCCTAATAAACACACCCACAGCCAACACCATAACAAATTGAAAGCATTGTTATAATTTTGCTCTGGAAACGATTTAACTAGAGGGCACTCATTTCATTTGTAATTGGCTGCGGTTTCTCTATCATAGACAAGAATTCTGGTGTCGTCAGAAACATCTAGTCTGCAAAGTGGTATTTACGGTCATGAATTTTTTACGAATACTCAATGGAATGATTAGTGAAATCTGATCATATCAATTAGGCAGGTGCTTGCTTCCTTCCCGGGGTTTGCATTTTCAAATGTTGGAGCCCGCACGTCTCCCTTCTAGTATGTGAACATTTTGGGGGGCAGCTGAAAGGCCTGCAGGCCTCTGTCCCTTGGGCTAACGTGACTGCCAAAGGCTGGAGCCAAAGACTCACCTGGACAGAAGCCACCTGCTGGTCGGGGATCACCAGCTCTGGGATGATCACTGTAGGTGTGAACAAGACGGCGTCAATGCAGCTGGTTCAAACCCACCTGGCCCGGCATTCCCCCGCGCCCAGCTCAGGACCCACGCCCTAAACCTGCCCTCAACACCGCCACTGAGAGAGACCCCAACACAGCAGTGCCAGTGGTCAGCAAGGCATTCACCACCCATTGTACAGATGGGGAAACTGAGGCCCAGAGAGGGAGGGCCCGGCTCAGGGCCAGGCATCAGGTGAGACGGAGCTGGGCTAAAAACCCAAATGTCCCCTCCAGTTGCACCCCAGTGGGGGAGGTAGGAGTAGAGCCCATCCTCCCTTTCTAGGGGCCCCCAGGTACCCTGAGCAGAGTCTATAATGGGGGTTGCCCGAGGGTGAGCGCATAGGTGGCAGGGTAAAGACTGGGGTTGCTGCTTACTTACCAAAAGTCTTATTCTCAGGCAGGAAGTAGGGTGCGTTGTCATTCACGTCCTCGATGCTGATAGGCAGGCTCCCTATGGAAATGAGGTTGTGAGGATCAAGGCTCTGGGCAAAAGCCTGACCCAAAGAGCCTGGGTCTCGACATGCCACAGCCTCCTGCCAGTGCATGACCCCTACTGAGTCCCCTACCATCCCGTCCTCCCTGGGACACCCTCTCTCTTCTCTAGCCGGCAACACTGGGATATCATCAGCGTGTCTACATCACATGATCAGAGTGGTGAGCCAGGGATGGGCTTAGGTGTGACCCACCTGACCATGACATTTAAATACATATATCAGGGGTGCCAAAAAAGTACAGGTGTATTAAGCGATGTTATCTATACATTACTTTTTGAAGTTGAACTGAATTACAGTAGCAATGTGTAGCATGATCTCTTATAATTGCAGAAGTCAAATGTGACTTATATCCATCTTTTGTTATTGGTTTGTATCGAGTACTATAATTTTAATACAGTTAATGTGTATACATTTTTTGGCACCGTGTGTGTGTGTGTGTGTGTGTGTGCGCGCGTGCAAAATATAAAAGGGTTAGGGGTATAGTTCAGTGGTAGAGCCCTTGCCTAGCATGAGTGAGACCCTGAGTTCCATTCCTAGCACCAAAATACACACACACACACATACTTGTTGTTTTTAGGTACCATCGGGTCCAACTCATAGTGACCCTATGTGTAGCAGAAGAAAATATTCCCTGACATTGTGCCATGCCCAGTGCTGTGTCAGTGCATCTCTGCTATTCATAGGGTTTTCAATGGCTGATTGTTTTGGGAGGGGGCTGCCAGGTCCTTCTCCCATTTTTGCAGTGCTGGGAATCAAACCGGGGACCTCAAAGACTGCAGAGCGGTGTTCTACCAACTGAGCTAAATCCCAACCATATGTATATATACACACACACACACACAATTCATGCTGATATTGCCACACACACATTGCCACATTCTACCTGTGTCAGTCAGGTGTAGTGGCTCACGCCTGTGATTCCACCACTTGGGAGGCTGAGGATTGTAATTTTGAGGCCTGCTTGGGCTACATAGAGAGTTTCAGGTCAGCCTGAAATATGAAGCGAGACCCGCAAAAAAGAAAGGAAGAACAAAAGAAAGGAAGAAAGGAAGAAAGGAAGAAAGAAAGAAAGGAAGGAAGGAAGGAAGGAAAGAAAGAAGAAAGAAAGAAAGAAAGAAAGAAAGAAGAAAGCAAGCAAGAAAGAAGAAAGCAAGAAAGCAGAAAGAAAGAAAGAAGAAAGAAAAAAAGGAAGAAGAAAGAAAGAAAGAAAGAAAGAAAGAAAAGAAAGAAAAGAAATCCACTCTGCGCTTCAGTTTTCTCATCTTTAAAACTGAATGACCATCAACTACCTCACGGGTTGCGCAAGAATAAAAGGAGCAAATGCTAACAAGGGGCCTGGCTCTCATAAAGACTGGAAGTATGCTAGCTGTTAATATGGTTATTATTGCTACTTGGTGTCAGAGGTGGGATATAAATATACTTCTGGTCTTGAAGTGTGTTTGTTTTTTGTTTTGTTTTGTTTTTCCATACTGAGGGGTTGAACCCAGGGCCTCACACGTGCATGCTCTGCAAGCGCCATACCACTAAGCTACATCCTCAACCCATTCATGTTACCTTTGTGTGTGTGTGTGTGTGGTACTGGGGGTTGAACCCAGGGCCTTGAGCCTGTATGCTTTGCAAGTGCTGGACCACTGAGCTGCGCCCCCAGCCCATTTTTTACTTTTTGAGACAGGGTCTCGCTAAATTACGCAGACTGCCTCTGGTCTCGAACTTGTGATCCTCCTACCTCCGCCTCCCAAGCTGCTGGGATTACAGGCGTGCGCCACTGTGCCCGGCTTTACATTTTATTTGAAACGGGGGCTCACTAAATTGTGCAGGCTGCCTCTGGCCTTGAGCTTGTGATCTTCCTGCCTCTGCCTCCCGAGTTGCTGGGATTACAGGCGTGCGCCAGCACACCCAGCTTGAAGTGTGTTCTTTCCTTCACACTGCCTCACAAAATCACCCCATGGACTAGGTACTTCCTACACGCCAGGCACAGTACCAGGTGCTTCACACACGTGTTCTCCTTTGACCTTCACAGCGATCTACCACCCAACTCCACCAGACAGATGGGAAAACTGAAGCTTTCAGAGGACTTTGCCAGTGACACAGCTCAGAAAGGGTGGAACCAGGATCCGAAGCCAGGGTTCTGTCCCAGGTCCCTAAACTGCAGCCTGCGGCCCCCTCACCATTGTCACTGTAGGCCTGGAAGCGGGGGTCTGTGGTGAGGTCGTGGGCCCGCACGACCAGGGTGACCAGGTCACAGGCCTCGTAGTCGATGGCCTCACTCTGACTGATGTACACAGAGCCGTCGGCCTCCACAGAGAACCAGCCACGGCACAGGCTGCCCACGTCGACCCCAGCCTTGGTGCAGATGACGTTCACCAGCTCTATCTCCAGCACGGCCGCAGTGTCCACATCCCGGGCCACCACCTGGGCCACCTGGCCGTGCTGTGAGCCGTTCTCGGCCACAGAGACGCCACGGAGCGAGGCTGCGTCCAGGGTGGGAGGTTCGTCATTCACGTCCACCACGGTCACGTTCACTTCCGCCGTGGCCTCGTGCCCCTGGGGGCCTGGGTTCTCAGCCGTCACTGTCAGACTGAAGGATTTCTGCGTCTCGTAGTCCAGGCTCACGTCCACGGGCAGCCAGAGTTGGCCCTGTGCCCTCCCAGACCCAAGCATGGTGCCTCGGAGCATGAAGTTGTTGGCACCGCTCCCTGACAGGCTGAAGCTGATGCGGTTGTTGGCCTCCGTCTGGTCAGCATCCCAGGCCTCCACTGTGCCCACCAGCACTCCTGAGGACAAGGCACAGAGATTGGAGGGAGCCCTGGCCAGCCCAGGGAAGCCTCCTCTGCCCTCAGGTCTCGGGCACGCCAGGCCAGTCCTGCGAGTGTAGCGGTTCATATGGCTCCTACTGCCATCTGGTGTCAGCGGTGGGATCTAAATCCACAGCTGGCTGCAAAGTGTGCTCCTCCTTCACACTGACTCACAAAATACTGGCATGTGTTAGGTGCTTCCCACGTGCCTGGCACTGCCCAGATCACTTTACATGCACATTCTCATTCAATCTTTTTTTTTTTTTTTTTTTGCAGTACTGGGGATTGAACCCAGGGCCTCGCGCCTGCATGCCCTCCAAGTGCTGAACCACTGGACTGCACCCCCAGCCCATTTTTTTACTTCTTTTTTTGAGACAGTGTCTTGCTACGTTTCGAAGACTGCCTCTGGTCTCCTTGCAATCCTCCCTCCTCTGCCTCCCAAGCCGCTAGGATGACAGGCGTGTGCCACCACACCCGGCGCTTCTCATTCAATCTTCACACTAACGCTGCTACCTGACTCTGGAGCCCCGGTACAGTGCCCAGCCCAGCCCAGAGAGGACTTACCCTGGTCCCTCTCCTTCACAAGGAATTGGTAGATGGACTGAGTGAAGATGGGCAGGTTATCATTGATGTCCTGCAGGTAGAGGCAGATCTGAGTCCAGGGACCCTAGTAGTCCCAAGGGTTTACCTTCCCCTCAGCCAACCTGAGAGACCAATAATTCCTCTGCCACAGAAAGAGCCATGGACTCTCTGTGTCCCCTCACACAGCACTGCTCACTTTCCAGACATGGACACATCCTTTAAGAGGGGGAAATGCCAGGTTGTCAGCTGCGGCTCCTGGCCCATGGAGGGACCTCTGTGGTTACTCACTCATAGGCAGGAAGCGCCACCTCCCTTTTTGTTCTAGGACCACAGCTCAGAACTATTTTAGACCCTGCTTTCCAGAAGGGTATTCTAGGTCCCTGTCTCTTCCTTCCTCCTTCCTTTCTTCCTTCTTTCCTTCCTCCCTTCCTTCTTTCCTTCTTTCCTTCTGTCTTTCCTTCCTTCCTTCCTTTCTTTCTTCATGCTTTCCTTCCTTCCTTCTTTTTCTTCTCTCTTTCTTCTTTTTTTTTTTGGAGGATGGCCCCTGGTATGTTGCCCAGGCTGTCTTGAACTCCTGGACTCAGCAAACCTCCTGCCCCAGTATCCTGAGTTTTCTGGGACTGCAGAGCCTGCCATGCCTGGCTGAGATGTCTGTTCTGTTGATTTCCCAGCAATGGCATTACGGGCTCCAGGCACAAAGCTGGCTGCATTTTCATGTTCGTCTTAGGTCACAGGAGGGCCTAAGAGAGCAGCTCTGGGTCAAATCCCACTCCACATCTGCCCTTTGTGGGACTATGACCTCTCTGGGCCTGTGTCCTCATCTGCAAAATAAGGTAGGAGGCCCCACTTGCAGTAAGGGGGTGACGCTCCTGCGGGTGAAGGGACCCCCTAATTCAGAAGGTACAATTCTTCACTGTTCCTTCTTTGCAGTCACTCTTTCAAAAAGTCCTAAGACTGCTTCTGTTTTTCCATTCTTCCTGAGGTTCCATGTCCTGGCCTTTATAGGAGAGCGGTGCATCGTAACCCGCCAACCCAGGGGCACAGAAGGCTGCTGTGTGCAGTGGTACAGGCTGTGCACTGCACAACTTGGGGGGACTCCATCATAGCCATTGTTGCAACGCTTTTCCAGCGGAATGTACCCTGTGGGCTGATGGGGCCTTAGAATAAGACCAACCAGGTTCAAACCCCCATTCTGCAACCCCTAGGCAAGCTATTGAACCTTTCTCTGCCTAACTTTTCTCTTTTCTTTCTCTTCTCTTCTCTTCTCTTCTCTTTTCTTTTCTTTTCTGTTTGTTCTGTTTTGTTTGCGATAGGCTCTCACTATGTAGTCCAAATGGGAGAAGGGCCTGGCAATCCACTCCCAAGGCAATCCCGAAGCACTCAGTCATTGAAAACCCTATGAGGGTCACTATGAGTCGGATACCAACTCGACGGCACCTAACAACAACAACATGAAGTCCAAAACTGGCCTCAAGCTCATGATCCTCCAGCCTCTGCCTCCCAAGCACAAATCCTGGGATTACAGACGTGTGCCACCACGCCCAACCCCTAACTTTTTAAATAAAATGGTACTGAACATCATTGCTTTGCAGGGTCTGGTGTGCACAGCCCCTATCCCTGCTGGCTGTCGCCCCTGCCTTCGCCTTTGGATGGTGGTGGGGAGTAGGAGGGCTTCTGGCAGGCTTTGTGAATGACGGGGCTAACGCTCACTGAGGATCTTCTATAGTCCGGCCCGCTTCGGGTCATTTCCCGTGAATTGGCTCCCTGCATCTTCCCGTGGTGTCCTCCCCATCTTACGAGGATCCCGAGGTCCAGGGAGGTTGAGTGATTGCCGAGGGCCACAGAGCTGTGAGCCAGGGGCTGACCCCAGCAGCCCAGTTGTGGAGCCCTCTGACCCGCCATGTGGGGTAACTTGGGCATGCTGGGGGCCGGGGCACCAGCGCCTGTGTGGGAGCACCCCAGCCCAGCCCAACTGAGCCCGCCTCACCTCCACAGTGATGGTGACGTTGACTTCGGTGCTGAGGGAGGGCACACCGCAGTCAGACACGCGCACGGTCAGCACGATGCGGCCCTCCAGGCTGGGCTCGATGGCTTCCCGGTCCAGGGGCCCCAGGCTTCTCAGGAGCCCCGTGCTGGGGTCCAGGGAGAAGTTGTGGCTATAGGGGCCGGGCAGCAGGCTGAAGACCAGGAGGCTGTTGTTGGTGTCCGGCTGGTCGCTGTCATAGGCCTGCACAGATGCCAGGTGTCAGGACCAGCCCTCAGGTCCCCTGATTCCCAGCCCCTGTCCATAGCCCAACCTGCCCTCCGCACTGCCCCGTGGGGCAACAATCAGGTCTGGAGCCAGTGGGAGCCACCAAGCCCGGCCTCAGGCTCCTGGTGACCAGACTCAGCCCCACAGCGTGCGAGTACTTTCGAGGTCTTCTGCCCCAAAGCAGTGTTTCCCACACATATCCTACTGCGGGGTCCTGATCTAGGTGCTGGGATTAGAGCCAAAAGCCCGACAGCTCCCTAAGGAGCTACCATGCAGGCAGGACCGGGGACAGGCAAAGGTATACTACACATTCAGGTTCTTTAAACATGAAATCAGTGTGCAGTCCAAAGAGATTCTGATTTTCCCATAATGACGACTTCAATGCCGGTTTTTGTTTTGTTTTGGTACTGGGGGTTGAACCCAGGGCCTTATGCCTGCATGCTTTGCAAGTGCTGGACCACTGAGCTGCGCCCCAGTCCTTTTTTTTTTTTTTTTTTTACTTTTTGAGACAGGGTCTCGCTAATTTACACAGACCACCTCTGGTCTCGAACTTGCCATCCTCCTGCCTCCATCTCCCAAGCCACTGGGATTAGAGGCGTGCGCCACCACGCTGTTTTTAAAAGAGCTGATTCTTCACCTAATGTGTGTGTGCCTGCAGCCATACCACTGTGACATCTGATCCTGTCAGATCTCAGAAGCTGAGCAGGGTCAGGCCTGGTTAGTACTTGGATGGGAGACCACCTGGGAACACCAGGTGCTGTAGGCTTGGGAGAAGGACCTGGCAACCCACTTCCAAAAAACAATCAGCCATTAAGACCCCTACGAATAGCAGTGTTTCATCTGTTGTATGTCGGGTCACTATGACTAGGATCAGACTCGATGGCACCTAACAACAGCAGTGACAATGTGTGTGCGTGTGTGTGTGCGTGTGCATATTTGCACCGATGTGCTCCTGTCTCGCCAGAGCTGCTGACATGCTGGTTTGCATTTCAGGTCAGGTAGCATGGAGACTCTAAGCCTTCCCCGCCCCCTGAGCCTTTGGCATGTGCTTTCTCACCCTCTGCGCTTTTTCTGCTCACGCTAAGTCAGGTCCGTGCCTCCAGTTGCTCTCCACAACCCTGTTGCCTTTATCATTGCCAGATGACAGCATGGGTAAATGTCAGGTGTCCTCCTTCCTGCTGAGAGCCACAGGGGCAGAGACGATGGCAGATTCATCTCTGAGGACCTGGTGCAGAGGAGGTGCCCAGCAAGTGTGGTTTTGGGTCCAGAGCTGCGCCACTCTGAGTTGGAACCAATTCGTTCCCCTTCCTCCCTGCCCATCCTTCTCCTTCAATGCTTCCATTTCGGTTTCATTGTTGTTGTTGTTGTTGTTAGGTGCCGTT
>VMDO01010036.1:11877-73865 GCA_007922755.1 Pedetes capensis
ATTGTCAGTGCTTCTCTGCTGTTCATAGGGTTTTCAATGGCAGATTGATTTTTGGGAGGGGGTTGCCAGGTCCTTCTCCCAAGCCTACAGCTTCTGGTGTTCCCAGGCGGTCTCCCATCCAGGTACTAACCAGGCCTGACCCTGCTTAGCTTCCGAGATCTGACGGGATCAGATGCCACAGGGCTACCGCTGCAGGCTCCGTTTCATTAGGCCCTTGTTTTTTAAGCACATCTTTTGTAAGCAGCCAGATATAATTTCTTCCAAAAGCCTGGCCCCATCTGTTCGTGCCTCAATGCTCTGAACTCAGGTTGGTTAGTTTGCCAAGCGCTTCACGGGGCTCACACTGGGCACCATGTTGGAAGGGCTGTCTGACATTCTCTGCCCCAATTGCTTAGAGAGATGAATCCACCACCATCTCTGCCCCTGGCGGCTCTCGGCTGCAAGGAGGGCACCCGGCTCTTACCCGGTGGTGTCATCTGTGTATGTTAAAGGTAACACAGGGGTTGTGAAGACCAGTGGAGGCACTGGCCTGACCTAGTGTCAGGAGAAAAGGTGCAGAGGACGCGACCAGGGTGAGAAGAATCAAGGAGCAGAGAAAAAGGCATTTCAGGTCCAGAGAGATGTGGGCTGTCACCTCAGCGCGGACATTCACTTGCTGTGTGACTACAGAAAGTTCACTTAACCTTTCTGAGCCTCTCTGACTTTTCTCCTTTGAAATGGAAACTATCAGAGCCTGTGCTTTGCAAGTGCTCAGGAAACCACACAGTCCCAGAAAGATGGGGGAGGCTTGGGGAGAACTGTCTGAGGACTTGGTTTCTAGCTTCTCAGAGACTCTAAGGAGAAGACCGTGAATTCTCAGGATAAGGGGAGGAGCTTCTCCCTGGTGTTGCCCTGGAGCCACTGGTGCGTTTTTATCTTATAAACTGGCTATTGATCTCAGTTCATTTTTTGCTTAGACAATTAAGAAGCTCAGAACTGAATTACCAACCACTTACAGAAATCACGTTCTACGATACCTTTAGGCTCAATTCTTTGGGCTCTGGGTTCTGATTCTCTCTCTGGACCCTTTAATAATGCTATCCTTTTTTTGTTTATTTCTCCCATATTCTGATCTTACTTTTTTTTTTTTTTTTTTTTTTTTTTTTTTTTTTTTTTTTTTTTTTTTTTTTTTTTTTTTTTTTTTTTTTTTTTTTTTTTTTTGTGGTACTGGGGGTTGAACCCAGGGCCTCGCGCTTGCATGCTTTGCAAGTGCTGGACCACTGAGCTGCATCCTCAGCCAATTTTTTTTACTTTTTGAGACAGGGTCTCACTAAGTTACGCAGACTGACTGTGGTCTTGAACTTGCAATGCTCCTGCCTCTGCCTCCTGAGCTGCTGGGGTAGTCATGCACCACCGCACCCCACTTGATTTTACTTTTTATGTAAGCCATCTCACATCTTTTTTGGAATGAGGCAGGGATATGTATACTAAAGAACAATATGTTTCCAGCGTTCCGTGGTGCATACTTGTAATCCAGTGACCGTGGAGCCTGAGGTGGGAGGATTGCGAGTTTGAGACTAGAGGCAACCTATGCAACGAGGCGAGACTATGTCTCAAACAATAAAAATTAAAAAGGCCCTGGGGGTGCGGCTCCACGGCAGAGCGCTTGCCTGGCACGAGCAAGGCCCTAAGTTCAACCTCCCACAATGCTGACAAAAAAATAGAAGCAGTGTGTTTTTGAAGGCTTCTTCCATGCCAGGCCTTGCACTGAGCACTTTATATTCCTGATCTCAGTATTCCCCAGTGAGCCTGCAAACCACAGAGGCTCAGAGAGACTGAGTGACTTTCTCAGAGCCATAGAGCAGGGCTCAGACTTCGCCCAGGGCCGTCAGGACCACAGAGCCAGGTCTGGTCCTCCCCCCCCCCCCCCCCCCCCCCGCCAGGTCCAGAGCAGCTCACCTGGATGGTCACAGAGACATTGTCCTCCTCTTCCTGGACAAAGATGTTGTAGGAGCCGCTGATCACCGGGGCGTTGTCATTGATGTCCAGCAGGTTGACCTCCAGCGTGGTGGTGGTGGACTGGTTCCCGCCGTCTGTGGCCTGCAGCGTCAGGTAGTACACGGCCTGCTTCTCCCGGTCCAGTACCGTGCCGTTTTTCACTGTCACTGTCCCTGAGTCAGGATCCACCTCAAAGAGGTCTGCCCTATGCGGGGTGGCCAGATTTATTGAATAAAATGACAAGATGTCCACTTACATCTAAACTTCACATACACAATGTTGCGTGTTTTAGTACTGTCCAATGCTTCCACCATACTTATTGCCATGCCTTGGATGTGGTGTAAATTTGCCCCCCAAAGCTTCAAGTGTTAGAAGCGTGGCCCACAGCGTGTGATAATAAGAGGTGGTGGAGCCTTTAAGAGGTGGGGCCTAGAGAGAAGTTGTTGCTGGCCCCTCCCTTCACTCTGGCTTCCTGTCTTGTCATGTGATCTCTCCCTCCTACACACATATTCCCACCACCACTATCCATGAAGTCCTCATCAGAGCAGAGCTGACACCTGTGTCATGCCCTTCAATCCCCAGAACTGTGAGCTAAATAAACTTCTGTTCTTTGTAAGGTATACAGCCTCTGGTGTTTCATTATAGTCATGGAAAACTGATGACTCATCACTTATTTAAAAAAATTTTTTTTGTTGTTTTTCTGGAATTAAAATGTAATTAAGCCCTCTGTACCTTCTCAGGCTACCCTACCCCATGGTAAGGCAGAGAGGTGGGCCTAAGCCCTGCTCACCAGCCCACTGCCCACCCTAAGACCTTACCCATTTCCTGGGAGCAGGCTGTAGGTGATGCGGCCCCACTCACCCGTGTCCGGGTCTACAGCCTGTGAGGCAGAGAGATGGTGGGACACCGTTTGGATATACAAGCACTTTCTGCCCACTATGCTATTCATGGAGACGGGGCTGCCATGCTTCCTGGCACAAAGGAAGGTCCCCTCCACACTTGCATTCACACAGACACCCCACACACCCAGCTCACACGTGCACTCAGGCTTGCTGACACCTGATAACACGAGATGGGACAGAGACTCAGGCAGGGCCACGGTCCCAGGTCTTCTCTTCTCTGTGTCTCTCTCCCAGCCAGGCCCAGGCATACCCCATGCCACTCACATGGATGCTGTTGGTGACCACAGAACCCGTTGCGCTGTGCTCCGGCACGCTGAGGACGTACAGGTTCTGGGGGAACGTGGGCCTGTGGTCGTTAACGTCTCTAAGATAGATGATCACTGTGGCGATGGAGGAGTCCTGGCTGACTGAGTCAGTGGCCACAACCTGAGGAGAGAAGAGGCAGCAATCCTGGGGCCTGACCGCCCCACGGCTCCCGTTCCCCAGAGTGCCCGGATGCCGCTCACCTGCACCCGCATCACCGTCTGCTTCTCGTAGTCCACCATCTCTGAGTCTCTCACCAGCACCTGCACGTCCACTGAGCCTGCCGCCCGCGCTGGGGAAACGCTGAAGGCTTGAGCATCCGGGCCTGCCAGGGACAGCAGGAAGGTGCCATTGCTGCCCTGTAAAGGTGGACTGTACAGTAAGGACCCCACCACTGGCAGCTTGCCCACCTGCATCTTACCCCAGCCTCTAGCATCAGGCTTCTGCCTACAGAAGCCAGGTCCAGTGAGGCCCCACAGCAGGCGGGGGCGCTCACAAGACTGAGACAACAGGGCCCAGGAGGCTGGGCTGCTCATTTGTCTCTGCAAATGTGGCCCCATTGGGTAAGGACTTCCCTCGGCATCTTTGGGTCCCAGGTCTGAATGGGAGAGACAGAGCCTGGTCACGCTCCCCTCATTCCCATAAAGTATTGCTATCTCCTTGGAAGCAAGGATGGTCAGACTGCGTCCTACATATTTCGGACATGTAGTCAGGAGAGATCAATCCCTGGAGAAAGACATCATGTTTGGGAGAGTGGCAGGTCAATGAAAAAAAGGAAAACCCTCCATCAGATGGATTGACACAGTGTCCGCAACAATGGGTTTAAACATAAATAAGATCGTGTGCCTGGCACAGAGTCGGGAAGTGTTTTGATCTGCTGTACATAGGGTCGCTATGAGTTGGATTCGACTCAACGGCACCTAACAACAGCAACAACAATCAGCCTTCCTCATTGGTCACTGATCACCCCACATACACCCACACCCACACCAAACACCACCCCATGACCCAAAGCCACCCCTCCATCAGCACCAGCCCCCAGCTCGGCACACCTACCAACCTAGCACCGCCCGATAACCGTCCTCCACTCGACATTCTGTTCCAATTCCACATCACTTGATCCCCAAACACCATCTGTGTTATCCACCCAAGCTCCCCGCACTCAGCACCGATCTTCACTGAACCTAACTCCCTCAGATCACTCTGGACGCAGCACTGCCTCACATCCCCCAAGCCCCAGTGCTACTCCAAATCGCTGGCCATGCAAAGCCAACAGCGCCAGAATTAGGTTCCACCCCACGTTCCCCAACACGCAGTACCAGCGTCCCCTCCACAGTACCTCCACTCAACCCTGCCTACTATCGCCCCCAACACAATACCACCCACCAACCCGATGGCACCCAGCACTTCCAGATATCACCCAGCCACTCTCTTCTCCCACAGGCCACTGAACTGCGCCACCATCGTCCACGACCCACCATCACGTCACTGTTATTGCTCCCCTGCGTCCGCACTCACCATCCCACCACGTGCTCCATCATTAGCTGTGCACCTCTCCCCCTGACCATCCCCCACCACCACGCCCCATCCCCGCCCCTCTCCAAGGGCCTGCCTTGTCTGGGTCGTAGGCCACCATGGCAAGATCATCAATGGGGATGCGGGCGGAGGCGTGCTCGTCCACGAAGCTGGTGAAGGTGGCTTGGGCCTCCTCGGGGCTGAACGTGCAGGCTGGGAGGCTGCAGTTGTAAAACTCTGGCTTGTGGTCATTGATGTCCAGCACCCTTATTGTGACCCAGGTGCTCACCCTGGCCTCTTCCCCATAGATGTTGGGGTTCATCTCAGTGGCCTGAGATACGGAGCAGAGGGCAGGTGTCAGAAAGCCAGGGCTGAGAGACGATCAGAGAGGCTGGAGGGTGGGGACACCTTGCTCACCGTGACCTGCACCTGCACCTCCTCGTCCTCCTCCAGTAGCTGCTCACGGTCCAGGGGGCCGCTGACCGTGATGACCCCATCCGCCCCGATGTCAAACCATCCAGGCCTCGTGGAGTCTGCCAAGGAGGCAAATGGAGCAGCTGCTACCAGTGGCTCCAACAGAGCCCCTACCCGGTCCTTCACCCCGGCCCCAGCCCAGGGGCACCCCCGTTCTCACTGGAGATGCGGTAGGTCACGGGGTCATTGATGCCTTTGTCGCCGTCCACAGCCTCCACCCTCAGCACCGAGGTTCCCTGGAAAGCGGACTGGTCAGCAGCGTTGACCCTTTCCTTGGCTCCTACCTTTGCCCAGCACTCTCCGGGTCCCCCAGGACTCACCACGGCTGCGTCCTCAGCCACAGAGGCTGAGTAAAACTCCCTGACAAACTGGGGGTCCAGGTCCGGCTGGTCAATAACCGAGATGGACAGGAAGACGGGCTGGGAGCATTGGATGACGAAGCTGTTGTTGAGTATGCCGCCTGAGTCCTACAGGGGGGCAGCCGTGGTGAGCCAGGGCCAGGGGTCCCCGGGCCCCCTGGCGCCGCCTGCACCCCTACTCACGCAGGCCTTCAGCTCCAGCTGGTAGAAGGCGCTCTTGTGGTTGTAGCTGAGGCTTCCATTGAGTATGATGGAGCCATCATCCAGGATCCGGAAGAGATGCTCACTGTCACTGTTGGTAGGGATTACCTGGGGCAGACGACACCCAGCTGACGTCCCCTCGGGACGCTGCTGTCCCCGAGGGCCCCTCTCTGAGAGACCCGGGGTCGAATCCCGACTCTACCGTTGACCAGCCACGTTACCTTCCCTGGGTCACAGGATCTCTCTGAGAAATAGTTTCTGTACCCGGGAAGTGGGGCTGGAGAGATTTTCTCAGCGGGCTGAAAGGCAGAGCCACTGAGACCATAGATGTGCGAGGGGCAGAGCTGGCACTCAGGATGCAACCGTCGCTAGCAAATTTGCATTCACCAGCAGTGGGTTCACACACCCCTTATTTTCTGTGCAACCTCAAACAAGACTCAGGACCCCCTCTGAGCCTCCACCTCCTCCTCTGTGGAGCTAGGAGTGCATTAGCTATCTGGTGGAGCTGTCATTTGGGGCCTCAACAGTGCCCCACGCAGACGAATGAGAGCAAGGATCTGGTCTGAAGCAGGCGCCCTCCTTCGGTAGCAGGGCAAAGAGAGGTTCTCAGGAGTAGGGAAGAGAGTCATAGGACGGTTTGAGGTCCCTGCCGAGGCAATAGCAGAGCCAGGACTCTCAAGGACCCTGTGCGTTGTCTGTGGAGATGCTGCCCCCTGGTGGCAGTCAGGGCGCACACACTCCCGCGCGCCCACTCCTGGGGACTTGGCACTCACCTTCACTATGGAGTACACCACCACGCCCGCCGGCCCAGTGTCTTTGTCCACAGCCAGCACAGAGAACACGAGCGAGCCCACTGGCAGGGTCTGTAAGGAGGGGCTTATCACCGATCGCCTCCACTCCTGAGCTTCAGTTTGTTCAACGGTACCACAGGGGTTGCCTGCTCCTGTCCCTCCAACACTCCCCACCGAGACTGGGCCTCGAGAGGCAGCAGGGGTGAGGTGGGGACCCCCCCACACACTCCTCTTCTCCTTACACAGCCTCGCCACCCCTTGAGCTGACTTCTGATTTGTGGAGCCCCTCAGGACCAGGGTCAGGGAACATTCTAGAACCCATCCTGACGGTGCCTCTCCCCTGCTCAGACATCCCTGTGGGCTCTCTATGGCTCCTGAAGAGCTAGAAGCTTCTATCAGGGGGGATTTTGCTTCTGGACCCCTGCTCACAACTTCCACATGGCGGCCAGGGAGAGCTTTTAAAATCAGGAATCTGACCACATCACTGTTGGCTTAAAACCTCCCAGGAGCATCGTGAGGTTGAAGCCAGAAGCAGCCTGATTACCCAGTAAGACCCTGTCTCAAAATGTGAAATAAAAACAGGGCTGGGGTACTGCTCAGTGGTGGGGCACTTGCCTACCATGCACTCCCCAGTACCACGAAACAAGAAAAAACAAAGTCCCCTCCAAGTGTCCCTCACTCTCCTCAGAATAGGATCCAGATGGCTCTATAGCCCTCCAAGGCCAGGCTGCTCCCTGCCTCTGTGACTCCAGCCCCTTCTCTCCGCCTACCCTCCAGCCCCTCTGGGGTCACACATTCCCACCTCAGGGCCTTTGCATCAATTGTCCCCTTGCCTGGAACATCCTTTCCCTGGAGCATTTCCTGGCAGGCTCCTTGCCACTTGGGTCTCTGTTCAGAGGTCACCTACTCAGAAATCACCTACTCAACCAAAGAAGCTCCCTTCACAGGTCCTTTCTTCCACTTTGCCCTGTTTTATAGTCTTTGTAGAGCTCAACACCATCTGAAGCAATCCTGTCTATCCTATGCGTTATTGATTATCACCTGGGCTCTTCACACTATAATGAGAGCCCTAAGGGTCGCAACCAGGGAAGACTTGTTCACCTGGTAACTTCAGCACCTAGGACAGTGCCTGCCACACAGGCGCTCCATCAGCCTTGTGTCCGGCCCAGTGTGCCCCTCGCCTACCCTTTACAGGTCTCTGCAGTCACATGGTAATGAAGATTCAAGAATGCTACTGTGGTTGATATCCAACAACCATTGAGGAACCTCTTCCTCAAATGGGGCTGCTCTCCCTTGCTGAAAGAAATGCCCAGGATGCAGATTTGGTCAATCAGAGCATTTTATACCTCTAAACCGGCTCAGGGCTGGGATTTAGCTCAGTTGGTAGAGCTCTGCACTGCAGTCTCTGAGGTCCCGAGTTCAATTCCCAGCACCGCAAAAATGGGAGAAGGACATGGCAATCCAGTCCCAAGGCAATCCCAAAACAGTCAGCCATTGAAAACCCTATGAGGGTTGCTATGAGTCGGATACCAACTCGGATACCAACTCAGATACTGACTCGGATACCGGACTCGATGGCACCTAACAATAACAAACCGGCGCAAGGATGAACACATGGCCCAAAGCAAGCCAGTGAAAGCTAGCCCCGGGGGGTCGAACTGGAGCCACTAAGGAAGAGACATTCCTTCTGTTGATGTTGCAAAGATGATGGGATGTTAGCCTGGAGCTACTGGGGGACATTTTCAACAGTTTAATGTCAGAGCTGTTCCCCACATCCCAGGCTGGAGGCAGCAAGAGAGGCAGAGCTGACAGGTGAAGAGATGTTTCCTGACAACACAGTTTGAGCATCTGACCCCTGCCATGCTAAAAGTCAGAGATACGTCAAAATTTTTCGGATGCAAGAGGAAACCAACTCCTCCCATTTTTTCTATCATAATTGAAAGAATTCCAATCTAATCTGATGGCTTATAAAATGTTGCTGTAACTATTGTTCATGGGGTTGCATTTGCATGGAGTTGGTCTCTGTAGCTGCCCCTCCTAGGAGAGATTTTTCCTAAACCCAGATGCCCAACAAATCTGTCCTAGAAGAAGTGCAACCAGAGTGCTCCTTGGAAGCAAGAATGGCCAGACTGCGTCTTACATATTTCGGACATGTAGTCAGGAGAGATCAATCCCTGGAGAAGGACATCATGTTTGGGAGAGTGGCAGGTCAACCCAAAAGAGGAAAACCCTCCACCAGATGGATTGACACAGTGTCTGCAACAATGGACTTAAACATAAATAAGATCATTTGCCTGGCACAGAATTGGCAAGTGTTTCGATCTGCTGTACATAGGGTCGCTATGAGTCGGACTCGACTCGATGGCACCTAACAACAACAACAGGTGCCCTACAGCTGCCCCTCATCCTTCTCACTCCTGAGAGGCCCTGGGTTGCCCCTCCCCACGTTCTGTCCCATTAAGGCGTATGTTACCTCACTGATACTAGTGGAAAAGTCAGTGTTCTGGAAAACAGGTGCGTTGTCATTTCTGTCGTCCACAATCACCTGCATAGTCCTCTGCACCTGTGGATGAGAAGGCCCAGGTGAGCCCAGAAAGTGTGATTTTCAAGTGCTAGAAAAGTTGTGTGGCTGGGGGTTTATCTCAGTTGGTACAGTGCTTCTCCGCACTCTCTGAGGACCCGGGTTCGGTCCCCAGAACCACAAAAATGGGAGGCGGATATGGCAATCCACTCCCAAAGCAATAAGCTGTTGAAAACCCTATGAGGGTCGCTGTGAGTCGGACTGACTTGACAGTACCTGACAACAACAAGAAAAGTTGCAAGTACAGTACATAGAATTCCTGCTAGCTTTTTCCTAGATCCACCCATTGTTTGGTTTCTCCCTATAAATACACGTTTCCTGAATCATTTGACATTGGATTTACAGATATCGTTAATTTTTTTAAAGTAAAATGTGCCTGCCCAATAACAGGAAGGTTTTAGCTTTTTTTTTTTTTTTTTGCCACAGTATAAGCTGTGAACAACTTAAACGCCCATCAGAGGGACCAGCTAAATAACCATGGTGCGTTCTCACACTGGATACAAACATTAAAAGAAATGAGGGGAAATCCCTGTCTCTAGCCATGTGATGCTCTGCACCATCTTGGGACTCGGCCAGTGAGAAGCCCAGCACTAGATGCAGCCCCTTGACAGTGGACCAGAACCATGAACCAAAATAAACCTCTTTTCTTGATAACTTAAAAAAATAAAAAAGGCCTGGAAGTGCAGCTCAGTGGTAAAAAAGCATGAGCGTAGCATCTGTGAGGCCCGAGGTTCAACCTCTAGCACCATGAAAGACAAAGACAAAGAAAAAGAAATGAAGGACTCATGCGCAGACTCAGGAAGAGCTTCAAGACCAGTTGTGGAGTGGACAAGGCAGCTTTAAGACGAGGATACGGCATGACCCCACTCTGTGGGTTTCAGAAATCCCACCCACAGATACACCCTTTCTTCCACAGATGCCCAGCCACGTTTAAGCACTTAATAAGGGGTATGGAAGGACATGGGTACTGCAGGCATTTCAGTGGGAGTGGGCTAAGAAGGGCTCTTTCAGGTGAAGGCAGCTTTATCTGCAGGTTTTGAAACCTTTACATAAAGACCATATTTATGAGCATCCAAGTGATTAAAATGATTTTTTAATTGGATGGGTACTTGGTCTGGCTGTGGCTTGGCCCCAAGGGTTCACGTGTTAGAGGCTAGGTCCTCCGTGTGGCAGTGCTAAGGAGGTAGAGCCTTGGAAGAGGTGGGGCCTAGTGGGAGGTTCTGGGGCTCACTGCCCCAGAGTATCAAGGTGTATGAAGGTCGTTCTTGAGGGACTCTTGGTGAGTTCTCATGAGACGGTTATATAAAAGAACAGGCCTGGCCACTCCCTAGTCACTCTTCAGCTTCCTGCCTGGCCAGGCAATCTTTTCTTGCACACGTTCCTACCACGGTGGCACCATCTGCCATGAGGTCCTCATCACAGCCCAGCTGATGCTAGCACTGTGCCCTTAAAAATTCAGAACTGTAAGTAAACAGACCTCTTTACCTTATAAAGTTACTCGACTTCAGGTATTTGCTACAATAATGGAAAACAGACTAACACAAGGGGGCTTAGGAAATACGTTAGAAATAAACCTTCCACATTCCACGGATACAAGACACAGCTACACAAGCATTGAGAAATATTTAGAAATCATTACTATAGAAACATTTATTCTCACTCACATACTCGTATGGATATAATAATCTCATTATTTAGAAATAATAAGAGTTAGGGCCAGTATAGTCACCCAAAGGCATTGAAGGTGATGTCTCAGAGGCACTAGGGTGGGGAGGTGTTTGGCACTTGTGTTTCAATAAATATTTATATTAATACAAGTTAATATTATAATTAGTTCTATATTTATAATACAAACAATATAGTTAAATAAATTAATAATAAATATCAAACTCAATTGGCCATATTAAATGGCAATATGGCCACATATAATTTTGATAAGAATAAACATTAAATTCATTATTACTGGGGTGCTCTCTCTGCTTGCCTGAGGTGGCCCTGCCGTCAGGAGTGGGCCCCAGCGACCCTGCCCCTCCCACCCCGGAGCCGCCCGCTCCTCCCCCACCTCCTGACTCTGACTCACTGGGTTGTTGTGACCATCGCTCACGGAGATGGTGATGCTGAAGAAGTAGAGGGTCTGTGGCAGCAGAGAGAAGGCCGAGGTGAGCCCAGCCGCGCTGAGGGGAAGCCGGCCCTCTCCCCGCCTCCAGGCCCGCCCCACACTGCCGCCCTTTACCTCATAGTCCAGAAGGCTGGCAAGCTTCACCTCCCCAGTGTTTGCAGTGACAGAGAAGAAGTAGGAATAGGACCCACTGATCCCGTACGTCAGTGGGTCCATATCCTGGTCTTCAGCAACCAACCAGAAGGCCACGGCACCTGCAGATGGACAGGGGCTACCCAGGGGCTGTGGCCACCGCTTTCAGTGCTTGTCTGGTTGACCTGCCATGGGGCTGGGCTGGGGACTGGGTTTCTCTGCACATAGGCTTAACCTGAAGGCTGCGGTGCCCCAGCCACCTCAGGAGTGGTTGTTACTGAGCGCCTGTTCTGAGGCCTCCTGACAGCGCCATCCTTGTTTCCTCAGGGGCAATGACTCCAAGGGCACAGGACACAGTGGGGTAGGCCATCACCCCGGCATCTTCCTGCCCTTGGCCTTGCCTGTGGACCTGCCTCCCCTGAAATTGGAGCCCTGGGCTTTGTTGAGAGACCAATGCATGGCAGCCACAGCGCCCGGGTGCCTCCTCCGGTAGGGATCTGCCAATGGCCCCCGGAGGAGCCTAGGCTGCAGGCTCCACTTCTGCTCCAGAGAGCCACAGTGGCACCTATGGGCCCCCAAGACCCCTAACTTCTCCACTGCATCCCAGGGCAGAGCAGGCACTGGGGGCCAGGGGGAGGGGGGGAGGAGGGGAGCCTGAAATCCAAGGTCACCTACTCCCCAGCCACACTGCAGGCCTGGAGCCTAGGACCTATGATGCTTTCAGGGAACCCACAAAAATGGGTAATGTCTTCTACAAGAGGAGATCAAAAGATATGCTGGTTAATGAGTACACGGGTGCAACTGAATAGAGGAAGAACTGAATGGCCTATTGCATGGTAGGGTAATTATGGAGCACAACAATTAATCATATATTTCAAAATAGCCAGTAGAGAGGATTTTAAATGTTCCCAGCACAAAGAAATAAGTGTTGGAGGTGATGGATATGCCCTGATCCAGTTATCACACTTATATGTTGTTGTTGTTGTTGTTAGGTGCCATTGAGTCGGTATCCTACTCATAGCGACCCTGCATACAACAGGTGAAACACTACTGTCAGTGTTTCTCTGCTGATCACAGGGGTTTTGTTTTGTTTTGTTTTGTTTTGTGGTTGGGGGTTGGACCCAGGGCCTCACACTTGCATGTTCTGCAAGTGCTGGACCACTGAGCTACGCCCCCAGCCCATTTTTTTTTCACTTTTTGAGACAGGGTCTCACTAAATTACGCAGACTGCCTCTGGTCTCGAACTTGAGATCTTCCTGCCTCTGCCTTCCGAGCCTCTGGGATTACAGGCGTGTGCCACCGCACCCAGCTTGATCACGGGGTTTTCAATGGAGGATTATTTTTTTGGGGAGTGGGTTGCCGGGTCAGTCTCCCAAGCCTACAGCATCTGGTGTTCCCAGATGGTCTCCTATCCAAGTACTAACCACACATTATATACAAGTATTAAAATATCACGCTGTACCCCATAAATATTTATTGTGTGTTAATTTAAAAATACGTCTATATAATTTGAATATGCTTTTCTAGAGGAAGGGACTTATGAGAGCAAAGTGTCTGTGATGGTCATGGGTAACCGTGGGTCCCAGCACCCAGCCTGAGGCTCTCACGGACTCAATGTGTCCCTCGTGCCCATGACAGCCCTTCAGGGACAGGCTTGGGAAAATGACCGATATCTGTGATTCTTTGGTCAAATAGCCTCAGCCTTTCCAGCTCTGGCTTGGAAGGTTTGGTCACAGTACCTCTGCACCTGTCTCCCCAGGGGCCACTGGACCAGCCTTCTGCTGAAACCACGCTCTCAGTTGTGAGACACATTGCCAATTTAATGACTTCTTTTTAGGGTAGGGGGATAACTGTGTTAAATGACCACTCCAATGATAAGACATGTTCTGTTTCAGAAATGTTACGATGCAAAAAGATGTGGCCCTTGGACATCAGGAAACGTGGGAGGAGGGTGGGTGTAAATCCCTATCTGTACTTACAGTTAGTTGGTCCTCTATATCTGCTAATTCAACCAACCACAGACCAACAGGTCAAAAGTATTCAGTATCCATGGAGATTGGTTCCAGGACCCCCCGCAGACACCAAATTCCGTGGATGCTCAAGTCTCTTATATAAAAAGTGGTAGCTGGGCCCAGTGACGCATGCCTATAATCCCAGCAGCTTGGGAGGTGGAGGCAGGAGGATCCCAAGTTCGAGACCAGAGGCAGTCTGCGTAATTTAGCAAGACCCTGTCTCAAAAAGTAAAAAAAATGGGCTGAGGGTGCAGTTCAGTGGTCCAGCACTTGCAGAGCATGCAAGCGCGAGGCCCTGGGTTCAACCCCCCAGTACCACAAAATAAATAAGTGAATAAATAAATAAATAAATAAATAGTGGTGAAGTATTTGTATGAAACCTGTGCACATCCAGATACAATGTACGTGCTATGTAAATAGTTGTTACACTGTGTTATTTACGGGATGATGACAAAGATAATGTCTGTACATGTGGAGAATAGATACAATATTTCCCAAGTATTTTCACGCCATTGGCTGAACCTGCAGATGTGAAACCCATGGATATGGGAGGCCTAGCTATACAGGTGCTCATTAGATGTACTTTTCTGTGCCTATATTTCAAAATAAAAAGTCTATTTATTTTTGAAAATCAGACAGAAAAGTGTTCTCCTATTGCAAGAGAGCTACAGCATTCACCTTGGGTAGGGGGGCAGTTGCTCCCCAAGTTTAAGAAGGCCAGGAAGCGCTGGGTGTGGTGGCGCACACCTGTAATCCCAGCGGCTGGGGAGGCAGAGGTGGGAGGATTGCAAATTCGAGACCAGAGGCAGTCTGAGTAATTTAGCGAGACCCTGTCTCAAAAAAGTAAAAATAATGGGCTGGGGGTGCAGCTCAGTGGTCCAGCACTTGCATAGCATGCAGGCGTGAGGCCCTGGGTTCAACCTCGAAGCCCCTCCTTTGGCCTGTCTGAGAGGAAAAGGGCTCACTGAAGAGAGGAGATTCCCTTTTCCTCAGGGGCTGGGGAGGGAGGAGCACGCAGGGCAGGAAGGGTGCGGGATGGGCCTAGTCACGTTAGCCACAGCCATGCCTCGGTAGGCCAGCCTCAGCACAGACACTGCGGCTGGAACACCCAGGGCACAAGAGCAAGCGTGGCTGTGGCTTCCTGCCGGGTGCGGCCAGCTCAGTAGAGGCTGTGTCAGGCAAAGGAAGAGGCAGCTTGGGCCCGAGCCTGGCGATGGTGAAGTGCGAGAGGCAAGTGACTCCGAAGAGGGCAGGAGGACTGGTCAGGGAGAGGGGAACAGGCGCAAGAAGTGAGCCACGACCTCCAAACGAACACAGCAGAGGAGCCTGCGAGGCCAGGATGGGGCCCAAGTTATTTAATTTAGACATTAAAGGGCTTGTCCAGAAGGCTGGGGCTCTCGAGGCCATTTGTGTGTTATATATTTGTGACATTTGTTTGGAGATATGTATGTGTACATTTATGTGTATGTGCGTGTTTGTTTTTACCTAAGACCAAATAGTTAAGAACATATATGTAAATGGCATTAACATGTATAGGATAATTCTTTGTTCTACAGAGAACAGAGATATCAAGTAATTTGGCCTAAGCCCAGTCCTTCAGGGAAGACTGTGCCATCTCAGAATGCGACAAGACTATCACCTTCCTCTTCCTGGGCTCTGAACCTTTATTAATATAACCCTTAATAGACTGCTGTCTAGCTATCATATCCAAACCCATGAAGCTTTTGGGGATGCAAAGCGCACCCCCACTCTTTCCTTATGTACTCAGACACTGGTTTCTGAATCCCACGGCAGACTCTGGCTTTCTCCTTCTTTTATGCAGTGTCTTGCTTCATCTGGCAGCTTTAGATATTTCTGGATCCCAATTCTGACACTGTGGAAAAGATGGCGAATTGCCTCCAACATCCATGGTCCTGCAGCCTGTGCTTAGGACAAAAGGACAAGGCCTCTTGGCCCTTCTCCTCCCAGTGGCTGGAATGGGATATTGCATGAACCATCCCGGACTACCGGGGTGGACGCCACACCCTAGGGACGGCTGAGCCCTGAGATGGACGAGGGGACCAGACGCAGAAGCTCCATAGAGGAGGGTACAGCCTCACAAAAGAGAACCTCCAATAGCTCTGTCCGCCAGGTGCCAGGCTAACACACCTCTACTTTGCTTATGTATCTACGCATCTTAACATTAGTGGGGTCCCAATGAATATAGTCATCTACCATTTCTGCTCTCCTACCCAGATTCTGCATCCAAAATGCAGCAACCTCTGCCTTCATACAAACCAATGTCTCCCCTTCTTGTACCATTGCCATGACCTTCTCTACATCTATGTGTCATTAGTTACCATTCTTCTTCATTTCTTTTTCCAAGACAAGATCTGGCTTTGTTGCCCAGGCTGGCCTCTAACTCCTGGGTTTACATGATCCTCCTGCCTCGGCCTCCAAGGTAGCTGGGACGACAGATATCCTCCTCCACACCCAGCTTGATTATTCTTTTACTCAGCTTACTATGTCATAAATAGTAAATAAATACATTTATTTTAAAAGCAAAGTTTAAGCCAGGTGTGGTAACACACACAAATAATCCCAGCACTCGGGAAGCTGATACAGGGGGATCAATGCAAGTTCAAGGCCATCCTGAACTACATAGAAAGTTCCAGGCAAGCCTGTGCTACACAAAGAAACCCTGCCTCAAAATAAACCTCCTCCGCAAAGCAAATAAAATAATAATAATAAGATAAATAAAAGCAAACTTTAGATCACTTCCATGAATGGAAAATTCCTCTCACTAGCCACAGTAACTCTACCAAAAAAAAAAAAAAAGCCAATAAAAGCAAAGCAAACTTATTAACTTGCCAGGACGGCTCCAAGCATGAATTCACCAATCTTGGTTTAAAAAATAAATAAATAAGCACTGGGCGGTGGCGCACACCTGTAATCCCAACAGCTGGGGAGGCAAAGGCGGGAGGATCGCAAGTTAGAGACCAGAGGCAGTCTGTGTAACTTAGCGAGACCATCTCAAAAAGTGAAAAGAAAAAAAAAAAAAAAAAGGTCTGGGGATGCAGCTCAGTGGTCCAGCATCTCAAAAAGTGAAAAAAAAAAAAAGGTCTGGGGATGCAGCTCAGTGGTCCAGCACTTGCAAAGCATGCAGGTGCGAGGCCCTGGGTTCAACCCCCAGTACCACAAATAAATACATAAATGAAAACAGAAGCCAAGAGAGGCAGGAGATGAGCAAGCAGAAGGGAAGAGAAAGAATGGTCCCGCAGGGCACTGCCTCCCTGGGGAGACCGGAAGGACTGACAGGGATGGCAAATGGAACGGGTGCTGATGATCCGGGACTATGTGAGGGTCTCCGGAGGCGCAGCTCTCTCCCACGGAGACAGCGCTTGACCCAAAAGCTAAGGAGGAGCAAACGAACTTCTGGGACCCCAAACCTCCCTTCAGGCCACCTTTACCCCATGGTGAGTCAGGGTGCTGCAGGGGCCGGGGGAGCCCTGGGACATCCTTGTGCAGGTGGGCTTGGCTCTGTGCCCGCACAGTGACCATTACTCACCCACTGGTAGGTCCTCAGGCAAGGACACGGCCGACATGTTGGCCAGGAACGTCGGGGGCACATTGGCTGCCACTGTAGGGACAAGGAGTGGGGGAACATCTGGATGCCCCTGCAAAGTCCCCCCACAACTGCCCTCCTGGGAGCCCACACCTGTCCTGATGGCCAGCCTTCAGCCCAGCTCACCTGCCAAGGACTGGACCCTGCCCCAAGCTGCCCAGGCTGGGCCAGAGCAGCTGGGTGTTTGCTAGTGAGGGGCCGCCCCTCCCTTCTGGAGCATCCTGCAGAGGGTCCCCAGTTTATCATTTTCTTGTAGAGGAGAGGAGATACCCACCGGACACCATGAGGGCGGGAAGCAGGAAGCAGGGCAGCCACAGCTGGGCCATCATGGAGACACCTGGGGGAAGAGGTGTCAGAGGAGGCACCTGCATCCAGGCCTCCCTCCTATGGCAGAGCCCAACTGCCTGCCTCTGACCCTGAACCCACCAACACCTCCAGGGCCCCCATCATCTCTGTCCATTTTCCAGATGCTCTGGGGTCAGGGGGAGCCAAGAAGGAGCCGGGGAGGGGCTGGACAAGATGGCTGGACTTATACTCGACCCTAGAGTTCAGCACCACTGTGTACTGGACACTGCTCCTGGCTCTTTGATGAGTAATCTCATGATACCTGCGACAAGGTGGCTATGCCGGGTGCAGTGGCGCATGCCTGTAATCCCAGCAGCTCGGGAGGCAGAGGCAGGAGGGTCACAAGTTCAAGACCAGAGGCAGTCTCTGTAATTTAGCAAGACCCTGTCTCAAAAAGTAAAAAAATTGGGCTGGGAGTGCAGCTCAATGGTCCAGCACTTGCAGGGCACGCAAGTGCAAGGCCCTGGGTTCAACCCTCAGTACCACAAAACCAAAGAAACAATAACAAACAAACAAACAAACCAAGGTGGCTGTGATGCACCAACGGGCCCTTGGTGATGAGGGCCCTTGCCTGAGGCCACACAGAATCAACAACAAAACCATGCTTTGAACACAGGTCTTTAGGACGAGGACTCTGGATTCATGTCCTCTACCACTGCGCCACCCTGCCTGTTTCAAGCATCCAGGCTAACAGAACACTTCAAAGTCAAGGGCCCAGAGAGGAACTGGGACTTATCCAGAACCATCCAGAGACTTTGTGGATGGGCAGGGTCCTTTGTCCCACTTGATGACAGTCTAATAGCTGCTTTTGCAGCCTTTCCTAAAGTGGGTTCCATGGAACCCTGGCACTGTAAGATCCCCCACCACAGAGTTTCCCCGGTCGGCTCGGTTTGGGAAGGACTGTGTATCTGCACTCCTCTTATTGGTTGAGGGATGGATAGGGATCCTTGGAAAACCCTTCGTTGGCCAGTCTTCTTGCTCACCTGATGTTTTAATCTATCCTTCATCCAGGAAAAGGGAGATAAAGGGGGACTTTGATTCACTGTCACTGAGAGATCTGAACCCCAAAGCTGCTCCTTCCCGAAAGACAATTGACATGTTACATCACACAGAGGGAGAGTGGGTCAGGCTCTCCAAATGCTCTTTTCCTCTGGGTATCAAGAAAGTTCTTGGCAGGCGGGTGCGGTGGCGCACGCCTGTAATCCCAGTGACTCGGGGGGCAGAGGCAGGAGGATCACAAGTTTGAGACCAGAGGCAGTCTGCGTAACTTAGCGAGACCCTGTCTCAAAAAGTAAAAAATGGGCTGAGGGTGCAGCTCAGTGGTCCAGCACTTGCAAAGCATGCAGGCGCTAGGCCCTGGGTTCAACCCCCAATACCGCAAAACAAACAAAAAAAGTTCTTGGCATGCTGCTATTCGAATCTTTCTGGAAGACAGAACCTTTATCTGTACTCTTTTGTGCTAAGCGAATGTATTAACTTTTCCGAAAATAAACTAAATTGAAACTTTAAAGCAAAGGAACATCAGGGCTGCCAACCACCTTCCTGTGGTCCTGGGCACCTCCTGTTCATGCCTCTTTCCCTCCTGCCACCCCCAATACCTCCCTTCTGCAGGAGGAAGCCAGAGGGTGGGGGTGGCTGGGGAGCCGGGGAGAGAGCGCAGCTTCTAGAGCTGAACCCTGGCCAGGAAAAGCTTGACCGTGAAACAGTGTCAGGAACCAGGGCGCCTTGCCCTCACACCACCCACGCCTCCTCCGGAGCGCCCACCCCAGGGACTCACCCACTTGCCCAAGGCACCCTCCCTACCCCCTGTTCCAGACACCCACATCCCATCTGTCCCTCCTCCATTCCTGTCCAAGCCGCCTGTGTCTCTCCAGCCCGCAGCAGCCTGCTTCCCCTCTTCCCTGGCGCGGTGTCACCAGGCTCCTCATAGGCTCTGTCCCTCCAATCTCTAACCCACTCCATGCAGCCAGAATCATCCTTCCTCATGCCATCTCATGACCTCCCTCCCCTGCCCCAAACCCTCCGATGTCTCCCCATTGCCAGTCCAGGCCACAAAAGGGCTTCCCAAAGACCCTCCCTGACCTGACCTCAACGGCCATTCTGGCTTCATCTCTCACCACTCCCTGCTTCCTCTCCCACATGCCACTCTGCTTTTCCTCACCTACAGCCCTTTGCACATGCTGTCCCCCCCTTCTAGCCAGCCCTTCCTGCCTTGCTGTCTGGTTGTTGTTGTTGTTGTTAGGTGCCGTCAAGTCTCTATCTGACTTATAGTGACCCTCATAGGGTTTTCAATGGCTGTTTCGGGATTGCCTTGGGAGTGGATTGTCAGGTCCTTCTCCCATTTTTGCGGTGCTGGGAATCGAACTCGGGACCTCAGAGACAGCAGTGCAGCGCTCTACCAACTGAGCTAAATCCCAGCCCTGTTGTCTGGTAAGCTCCTATTAATATTTAAAACCATCTCCAATCTGGCCCCAGCCCCACCTGCCACCAGGGCTTTCCAGGTTCTGCCAGCATATCATCCCTGCTCTACAGATGGAGAAACTGAGGCCCAGGAAGGTTAAGGAGCCCACCCAAGGCCAGGGCAGAACTCAGAGCTGAATCAGTCAGGGGTGGAATCCTGCTTTTCCTCCTCAACCCCTGGGACACCCTGGCCCAGCCACATGACCTCACCCTTCTCAAATTTCCTCTGAAAAGGGCCCAGGCAGGTGAATTCATTCCCAGGGGGACCATCCTCCCCTCCAATCTGTGATGACTGCACTCAGCCGGGCTGGCAAATGCTGCTAAAGAGGAATGAGTAACGCCCAGGGCTGACCATGGCCCTCAGCGAGACAGGGAGAGCGCGGCGAGTGCTGCTAGAGGTGCAAGCGTAAAGCGTCAGGGTCAAGCGTAGAGGCGTCCATGGGGTAAGGCAGAACCTCAGCTGCAGGTGGAGGTGGAAGTGGCGAAGGTGCTGGTGATAAGGTGGGACCGGGCGCACTGATCCTGTCTGGGAGGTTAAGCTGGAGATACAAAGGGAGCGGGTGGACATGACGGCCATGGGGTGGAGACGATAGGGGTGAGTGGATGAGAGTAGAGGCACATGGAGCAGGGCGCTGGTGATGATGGCAGACGGCTGTGACGCCCACTATGTGAGGAAAACCCAAGGGCTCTCACGCTGTGGGGCATAACCGTGGGCTGAACTCCTCCGTCACTTGCCCTCCACTAGAAGTGAGTCAACAGCCACAGGGTGATCAGTCATTCCGTGTGCGGACAGCAAGTGGCTACGTTGTAATCATCACCACTACAAAGTCCATCTCAGCCTATCTCCCAAGAAGGGCGCCCTTGGGTCCCTCCACCCAGTCCTCGAGGGAAAAAGGAGCTGGCAAGGAAGGGCCGCGTTGTTGTGGCTGGCACTTTATACCCACTGATTATCATTTGTTGTTGTTGTTGTTAGGCGCCATCGAGTCGTGTTCGACTCATAGCAACCCTCATAGGGTTTTCAATGACTGACTGTTTCGGGTTTGCCTTGGGACCGGGTTGCCACGTCCTTCTCCCATTTTTGTGGTGCTGGGAATCGAACTCGGGACCTCAGAGACTGCAGAGCGGTGTTCTACCAACTGAGGAAAATCCCAGCCCAGGATTATCATTTAGTCCTCAGCAAACCAGAGAGGCAGGGACATGGCCCAGTCGTAATGGTTCAGAACCTAAAGACAGGAAATCTGGGCTCTTTCAAACCAGTCACCACATGCACGCCCGTAATCCCAGTACCTGGGAGGCTGAGGCAGGAGGATGGAGAGTTGAAGGCCAATGTAGGAGACTTGGTGAGACCTTGTCTATAAATAAAATAAAACAGGGCCGTTGGTGCAGCTTAGTGGTAGAGCGCTTGCCTGGTGCTCTCTTTCTCTTTTCTAGGCTTGTTTTCTTCCTTCCTGATCCACCAGATTTCCCCCAAGCCACACAGAGCCCTCAGGAAGGTGAGGCTGAAGGAGAACAGCCTGAACTGGAAACTCCCCCCCCCCCCCACAGTCCCACAGGGCTCCACCTACAGGCATTTCCTCTACACTCATTGCTCGTCCAAGCTCCTCCCACTTGCCCTCCCAGGGGGGCCTCAGGAAGCCCCGTGCCTGTGTAAGCATGCATACTATCTCCCGTGCGGCAGGTCCTCACCACCCCCTAGAAGGGAGAGATGGCTGGCAGCCCCTGTATGCATGGAGACCCCAGGTACCCCCATGGGAAGCTATGGCTCCTGCCCGACACTCCAAAGCCAGTCAGAGAGGGGCTGTGCTGCCTCCTGACTCCTGCGCAGTGCTCTTTCCTGCTACACCTTCCCCTCCTCCTTCTTCTACTGCCAGGGTTGGCCGTGGGTTTCCCACAGTCTTGCCTCCTCTTTGTCACAAACATACTCATTGATCATGACAAGGCCAAAGATCTACAGTTCACAGCATCAGCCCCTGGACTCAGTCCCTTAAGAAAAATGCACTGTGTGAGCTAAGGAAGGTCCAAGGAGTTGCTGCCCCACCGATGAGCCTCCCCACCTCATTGGGCACACTCCCTCCCACGCTCAAACCTCTCTGACGGTGCCCACTGGCTGCAGGACATACTTCCTGCCCTCAACCCGGCAGCCAGAGTCCTCACAGACCAGCTGTGCTCTCCACAGTCCACACCCTGCGTTTTCCTGCCCCATATATTTGCATCTGCTGTCCCCAAAGGCCTGCCCTTGCCTTCTGAACATGTGCAAATTCTCTCTTACCTTGAAAGCCCAGGTCAGAGGGGTAACCATGTTCAGAAAGTTGGTGGTCCCTCTGGACCCTTAAGTTCCCGCTACCCCAGCCAAGGGCTGGCCAGCATAAGGCGCAAGGGAAAAGAGAGTGAATGGAGGTGCCTGGGGACTGGGACTTGGGAAAGACTTGACAATGCCTAGCAAGTACTTTGTCTGGGTACCTCTTCTCCCCACAGGGGTAACCTCAGGCCAAGGGTGGGTCCAAAGCCAGGCACAGTTGGACTTGAGCCCCCAGACACTGCACAACTACTCAGGGCTCTTGGATGTCAGTTTGCTTCTCTAAGAGATGGAAAGCTGGATGCGGTGGCACATACATACCTGTCATTCCAGCACTCTGGAGCCCGAGGCTGGGTTCAAGGCCTGCCTGGGCTAGGTAATAAGAACCTATCTCCAAACAAACAAACAAACAAACAAAGAGCTGCATAAATATCTATGTTCTAGAATCACTGTTTCTTTGTTCCCAAAGCTCCCTTTCCACTCCTGTTCTTTTTCCTGGCCTTTTTAAACATTTATTTATTTATTTATTTATTTTATTTATTTTTGCGGTACTGGGGGTTGAACCCAGGGCCTCACTCTTGCATGTTTTACAAGTGCTGGATCACTGAGCTGTGCCCCCAGCCCTTTTTTTTTTTTTTTTTTTTTTTTTGCTTTTGGAGACAGGGTCTTGCTAAGTTACGCAGACTGCCTCTGGTCTCGAACTTGCGATCCTCCTGCCTCCGCCTCCCGAGCTGCTGGGATTACAGGCGTGCGCCACTGCACCTGGTGCTTTTTCCTGCTCTTAAACAGTGTTTGGAATTGGATCAGAGGAATAACATCTGATATTCTGTAGCACAGTAGAATAACTATGGTAAATAATAATTGAATATTTTTTTTCTTTTTTCAGTACTTTGGAGTTGAACCCAGGGCCTCACACATGCGAGGCAAGTGCTCTACCCCAAGGCTGCACCCCAGCACTTTTTTTACATCTTGTTTGGAGACAGAGTCTCGCTAAGCTGTGCAGGCTGCCTCTGGCCTTGGATTGACCATTCTCCTGCCTCAGCCTCCCAAGTCGCTGAGGTTATAGGTGTGTGCCATAGTACCCAGCAAGTGAATATTTCAAAACTTCAAGGAGAGAGAATTTTGAGTGTTCCCAGCACAATAAAAGGGTAAATTCTGAGGTGATGGATATGCCGATTACCCGGATCTAACCATTAGCCATCACTGTTGAAAATGCCACAGTGTACCCCATAAATATGAACAATTACTGTGTCAATAAAAAAAAATATATATATATATAAGGTACTTTTAGAAAAAGTGTTTAGGGAAGAATGGAAAAGGACACAGAGGAGAATTAGGGGGCTCTGGACCACACCCCATGAATGGTGTGGCCTGGCCCAGAAAGTGCTGGCTCCTCAAGCTCAGAGGGGAGGGAGGTTGGGCCACAGCTCAGTACAGCCCAGGGCTCTGAGACCTTCTAGAATCTGGAGCCATTGGGATCCAAGACCCCAGGCTTCCTGGGACTCAAGGCAGGCGAGAAAGAGCACCCAGCCTCAATGCTATGCACCCCCCAGCCACTAGCAGCTCACCACATACTTTCTTTTTCTTCTTCCCCTACCACATACTTTTGCTTCACTTTCTCCTCCCATAGCTGCTGCCCAGGTAGGAGTCGTTATTCAGATCCCATCATTCTGAGTAAACTGGGGCTCAGAGATGCTCAGAGAGGGTGCCCAAGAGCAAGGGGCAGGGGTCAGTCCCAGACCAGCTCCTGATCCACAGGTATCAGGCAAGGCTCTGCTCCACTGATTCCTTGGGGGCTGCATCTGCACCCCCCAGGGCAGGCTCCAGCCGAGCCAGGGTACCCCAGGTGAGACTGTGGGATCTGAGGCTGCTGGGCTCCCTGCCTCAGGGCCGACAGTGCCCAGCCCCCAGGTGACTTCACCTGGGAGACAGACAGGGGTCACACGGCTCTGGCTTTGGATTCTGGCATTTCACCGACTCGCCATGCAGCCCCAGGCAAGCCCTTCCCCTCGTGGGGCCTCAGTTTCCCCACGAAACAGGGCAAGGGTGAGGCCCTGGCGTGTTTTGATCGGTGGGAGCTCAGTGTTCAGGGAGACCCTGCCTTGTACCAAGAGCCAACCAGCAGGTGAATCTCTGCCTCCGGGGGGAGGCAGCACCCTGGCTCTCAGCTTCGCGTCCTCTGCGTCTACCGGGGCAAGGAGAGGTGCCGAGCCTGGAGCGAGCCAAGGTGTGGGCCGGTGTACTTGGGCCCGACCTGACACTTCCTCGTCCTGGCTGAGCAGCACTGGAGAGGAACCCTGAGCCCCGCCTGCCGCCAGGGCTGTCCAGGTTCCTGCAGGCAGATGGTCCCTGCTCTACAGATGGAGAAACTGAGGTCCAGGAAGGTTAAGGAGCCCACCCAAGGCCAGGGCAGAACTCAGAGCTGAATCAGTCAGGGGTGGAACCCTGCTTTTCCTCCTCAAGCCTTGGGGGACCCCGGCCCAGCCACACGACCTCACCTTTCTCAAATTTCCTCTGTAAAGGGCCCAGGCAGGTGAATTCATTCCCAGGGGGACCATCCTCCCCTCCAATCTGTGACGACTCCGCAGCGGGCCCAGGTTACCAAGCACTTGGGGAGGAAGAGGCCCCCAGAGGCTGAGAGTTACGGGTTATCCCATTCCAGAAGAAACAGAGGCCCTGACGCCAGCGGGGGCTCAACCCCAGCTCTGCCCAGCCCAGCGCCACAGCGAGGTGCGGCTGCTGAGTTCCCACCCAGCGGCAGGTGAGCGAGCTGTGAAGACCCCCAAGCTCGCCTCAGCCCAAGGGCCCCGCCTTACCCCTGGCGGGGAGACTCCGAGCCACAGTGGCAGCTGAGTTGGATGGTCCCTATCTGTGCCCCAGAAGGGGCGCAGAGGCAGCGATGGGCACCGGTGAAAACAGGTGGGCGCCTCCTCAGCTGGCAGCAGCGCCGCCCGCAGACTTTGGCACCATCTCCGCCTCCTGTGAGCAATCATTAACCCCACAGAGCGCCCGCCTCCCAGGTGGGGCCGCTCCTCAGGACTCAGTGAGCGCGCTGAGGACGATAGGGAAGCCCGGATGGTCCACACCGGCCTGGGGGCCAGGCTGGAGGAGAAGGGGCGGGGCAGCTCCCCGCTGCAGGTGAGAGGGGGACAGTTGGAGGAGCCATCAGAACCCCAAGTCCCAGCTCTGCTACACGTCTTCAGTGACGGGGGACCTGTGGAGAAGGTGAGTAGGGTCAGTCAGGAGAGCGGACCCGTAACAATGGTGTAACAGTCAAGCGTGGAGACTCCAGGCCAGCCCTGGGAGGCTGGCACAGAGGAGCAAGGGCGTGGACAATGCCCTCCCCACCTGCTGTTGCTGTCTCTCCCCTCCATGCAGCTCTCAAAGGGTTGTTGTTGTTGTTAGGTGCCATCGAGTCATGTTTGACTCATAGCGACCCTCATAGGGTTTTCAATGGCAGATTGTTTCAGGATTGCCTTGCGAGTGGGTTGCCATGTCCTTCTCCCACTTTTGCGGTGCTGGGAATCGAACCCAGGACCTCAGAAACTGCAGAGCGGCACTCTACCAACTGAGCTAAATCCCAGGTAGCTGTTCTTTTCCAGGGGCCTCATCTGCCTCACGCTGGCTTTAACACTGTCCCCACGCCTGCAGCTGCAGCCCTGTGGCATCTGGTCCTGTCAGATCTTGGAAGCTAAGCAGGGTCAGGCCTGGTTAGTGCTTGGATGGGAGACCGCCTGGGAACACCAGGTGCTGTAGGCTTGGGAGACGGACCCAACAACCCACTCCCAAAAATCAATCCACCATTGAAAACCCTATGAATAGCAGAGAAGCACCGGCAATAGTGTTTCACCTGTTGTACGCAGGGTTGCTATGAGTTGGATACCAATCCAACAGCACCCAACAACCACCACACAAGAGCCTCCCAGCAAGGACCAAGCACCCAACTGCATCTCATCCAGCCCTAAGGTCCAATCACCCCTGTGCTGACACGGGGAGGGAGGCCCAAGTACCAGCCGGCTGGCCTGTATCACCTCTTTCTGGCTGGGTGGCCTGGGGCAGCGACCACGTTCTCTGCTGCCTCCATCCAGCCCTGGCTAGGAGCTCCAGAGGGATGAATAAGCCCCCAGGGAGCCCCAGATCCCTGAAAGAGATGAGAGATGCAAATCCTGGGAATGTGCATTTTATGAGCCATGGAAGTGCCAATGAAGGCCATTCTTGTGCCTCCCAAGAGGAGTTGGAATCAGCATTTATTGAGTACCTGCTGTGAGCTTTTACCTCAGGTCCTAAAGGCAGAGATGGTGGCTATCACCACGGCCATTCCACAGAGGAGGAACCTGAGGCTCAGAGAGGTGGAGGGACCACGCCCACGTCCCTCCATCCTCAGAGCAATGGCTGAGCCAGGAGCCCGCCTGGCCACAGAGGCAGGCCTCTGTAATACGGGGGGACAGGGCAACGGCTGCCCAGCCTTCCTCACTGCCCTTGGCCCTCCACTTTGCTCTCCTGGAACAGAGGGTTCTCCACACTGCCCTCCCAGAGACGCTTGCCTGTCTCCTGGCAGGTGGCACCGATGTTTCAGCAGCCCTTCCCCTGGTGACCATACCCTCCTTTCCTTTGGGGAACCTCCATCTGCCACTCTCCCCACTCCATGCGAGGCATGTGGCAGGGGCCTGGCCAGTCAGATCACAGCTGCTCCCTGCCACAGGGACTGGATCAGGTCTGGACATGCGATCAAAGCTGGGCCAGTAAGAACCAATAGAAGCTGGGCATCGTGGTGCATACCTGAAATCCCAGCACTCAGGAGGGTGAGGCAGGAGGATATCAAGTTTGATGCCAGCCCGGGCTACTTAGTGAGACTTTTCACAAAAAAGGGAAAGAGAGCCGGGCGCGGTGGCACACACCTGTAACCCCAGCGGCTCGGGAGGCAGAGGCAGGAGGATCGCAAGTTCGAGACCAGTGGCAGTCTGCATAATTTAGCAAGACCCTGTCTCAAAAACAAACAAACAAAAAAAAATGGGCTGAGGGTGCAGCTCAGTGGTCCAGCACTTGCAGAGCATGCAAGCGAAGAGCCCTGGGTTCAACCCCCAGCACTGCAAAAAAAAAAAAAAAAAAAAAAAAAAGGGAAAGAGAGAGGAGAGGGAGGGAGAGAGAGACAGAGACAGAGAGAATGAGAATATGAGAGAACACAGCAAGGTAGGACTTTCGATGAAGTGGTTGAGAGCAACAATTCTCTTGATCCCTGCTAGGAGGTGTTAAGTTGTAACAAAGTGACGGGGGGCTTCCACCGTCTTACTACCATAAGGGTAAAGTGTAACTGAGAAATGACCTAAGACTGACTAAAACTGAGCTAAGAAATGGAAGCACAGGGGCTCCTGTGACTGTGTGAGCTCCTGAACACAGCTGCGTCTGAAGTCCCCAACACCAGATTCTTCAGTTACTGAAGTGACACACTGCCTTTCCTGCTGGACCTTGTATCTCTCGAGGCAGGAAGTCCCCTGTCCCTGCATCCCACCCAGATGCAGGAGAGCAGGCACAGTGTGGAGGTAAGAGGCCAGAACTTGTGACTTGGCCATCTCACAACTGCTAAGCCTCCAGTGGTACCGAGTCCTCCGAGAGTGTGCTATCAGACGCCACCTTTTGCACCTCAGGCAAAATCCTCTCATCTTACTTCTAGGGCTTCTTGTGGGGCTAAAACCAAGGCAACTGAGATGCCACTCCTGGCATGGGGCCTGACACGCAGCATGGACCCCAGCCCACCTGTCACCTCAACTCCCACAGCACTGAATCCACAACTTTCTGAGGACACATGCTGTCTGTCTTGTCACCAAATGAATCCACAGCTTTCCGAGGGCACAAGCTGTCTGTATTGTCACCACTACTGAGTGATCTGTGCCTCATGGGCAGGGGCTACATCTGATTCACATTCAGTGGATACATGTCAGTTAGTTACTACAGCCAGGCATTTTAACAGGGTAGTTTCTCCTCCACTCTCTCACCCAAGTTTAAAACAGACTATGAACTGTGTGTGTGTGTGTGTGTGTGTGTCTCTGTGTGTGTGTGTGTGTGTGTGTGTGTGTGTGTGTGTGTGTGTGTGTGCATTACAAGAAGCTTTAAAAGGTGAAGAAATCTGGATGGAGAAAATGCATGAGAAAACCAAGGAAACCTAGGCTTGAATAGAGTCCACAAAATATCTGCCTTGATGTTCTGGGTAAAAGAGGGAGCCAAGAATCAGATTCTCTGCTTCCTGGGAAACAAGGCAAAAAGGCAAATGTGATCCATTAAGTCCAGCATCTATCCATTTAAAAACATAAGTTTAAAGTTAGTCGCACTGGTGCACACCTATAATCCCAGTGCCTCAGGAGGTAGAGCCAGGAGGATCTCCAGTTCGAGGCCAAAGGAAGCTTGAGGCTGTGAGACCCTCACACACACACACACACACACACACACACACACACACACACACACACACATTTTTAAGGGAGTTTAGGGTGGGGCTCAGTGGTAGAGCACTTGCAAAGTATGCTCAAAGCCCTGGGTTCAACCCCAAGGAAAAAAGGGAAAAGGCAGGAAGGGAAGGGAGGGAGGAGAAAGAAAAGGAAAGAAGGAAGGAAGGAAGGAAGGAAAGAAAGAAGGAAAGGAAAGGAAGGAAGGACGAATGAATGAACGAAAATACATTTAGCCAGGCATGGTGGTGCATGCCAGTCCTTCCAGCACTTGGGAGGCTAAGGCAGGAGGATCTTGAGTTTGAGGTCAGCCTGGGCTACATAGCAGGACCTTGTCTCAAAACAAACAGGTGGACGAAAGAACAAACATGTCTATAACCAGTCTCTGGGAGCTATGACGCAATTCCAAGTTTTGATACCCAAGATGCATTTCCTCTTTCTGAAAGGCATTTCTAAGGAGAGGATGGGAAAAGTCTGCTAGCGCTTCACGTGACTATTACAGCATGACAGGTAAGAGGTCAGGCCCAGGTGTCAGGCTGCTAGGTTCAGTTTGGGTGGGGCAAGTTACATAACCTTTCCAGGTTTCAGTTTCATCATCTCTAAACTGTGGGTGGTGGCTGGGATTTAGCTCAGTGGGTAGAGTGCTGCGCTGCAGTCTCTGAGGACCCGAGTTCGATTCCCAGCACCGCAAAAATGGGAGAAGGACCTGGCAATCCACTCCCAAGGCAATCCTGAAATAGTCAGCCATTGAAAACCCTATGAGGGTCGCTATGAGTCGGATACCGACTCGACGGCACCTAACAACAACAACAACAAACTGTGGGTAATGTGTGATACCTGCCTCTGAAGGTGAGGGTGAGGATGAAATGAACTCACACATTAAAAGTCCTGAGAATTTGGGAGGTGGAGGCAAGAGGATCGCAAGTTCGAGACCAGAGGCAGTCTGTATAATTTGGTGAGACCTTGTCTCAAAAAAGTAAAAAAAAAAGGGGGGGGGCTGGGTGGTCCAGCACTTGCAGAGCATGCAAGCGTGAGGCCCTGGGTTCAATCCCCAGTACCACAAAACAAATAAATAAAAAGTCCTGAGAACTGTGCCCACACAGAATCAAGGTCTCAACCAATGTTAATTCTTCTTGTGGTATGCTGGTGATTGTCTTGTTTTGTTTTTTGTTTGTTTCTTTCTTTCTTTGTAGTACTTAGGGTTGAACCTAGGGTTGCATATACCTTTCAAGTGCTCTACCATTGAGCTGAACCCCAGCCCTTTTTTAATTTTTAATCTTAAAAAGGGTCTTGCTAAGTTACCAGCTGCTTGCGGCCATAGCTATGTTGCTGTGTCTCCTGAGTTGCTGGGATTCCAGGCATGAGCCACTGTGCCTGGTGTTGTAATGTTGTTATAAATTTTATCTCATTTAACCCTCCCAACATCTCCAGGGATAATGTTTCCTCTATTACAGATGGGAACACAGGCCCAAGGCCAGATTGTCAGTTGGAAGCACAAAAGGCAAGGTAACACATGACTTTCCAGCCATAGTTGTCAGACCCTCTGAAGACAGCAGGTAGGAGTCCCTCCTGGCAGAAGGAAAGGAGATCCCACTCGAGTATCCAGGCTTCAGCTCTGCCTTAGACCAAGTAAGTCAGCCTGGCCTCCCTGCCCAGTCCCTGGTAGGGCAGACCTGAGACCAATGCCCTGCCCTTCCTCCTTGCTCTTATGCTAAAGCCAGCGGCTCTGAGTCACCATGCTGGCTGCTAGAAGGTGAGTCCTAGCCTGCCTAGACCTTTGGACAGCATCTGGATGAGCCTGATGTGGCCAGACGGTGCCCTGCCCCGTCTCAAACAGCTCCTGTCTACCTGTCATAAAGCAGCTGGGAAGTTCGCTGGGTTCTGGACTGTGATGATCCAGGTCTGAGTAACAGGTCCAGGTCCAAGGTTAGTTTCGGGGAATGGCAGGCACGAAATGGGGCTAGGAGCCCAGGATGACCTAAGGCTCTCCCCACAACTCACCAGCTGAGGGCCTTCGACAAGGTACTTCATTTCCCTGCTCCTCAGTGTCCTCATCTGCAAAATGGCATAAGGGCAGGCTCCAATTCATAGGGTTATTACAAGCATCAATCACATAACTCATGAAAGTACTTGGCACAGGGCAGGTAATGACCTGCACAGAAGGTGACAATTTATTTACCTCAGGGTCCCTTTCTCGCCACTTAGTGGGTGCTCTTTTTTAAAATTGACCAGAAACAGCAGGGTGTGGTGGCGCATGCCTGTAATCCCAGTGGCTTGGGAGGCGGAGGCAGGAGGATGGCAAGTCCGAGACCAGAGGCAGTCTGTGTAACTTAGCAAGACCCTGTCTCAAAAAAAAAAAAAAAAAAAAAAAAAAAAAAGTACAAAAAAATGGGCTGAGGGTGCAGCTCACTGGTCCAGCACTTGCAGAGCATGCAAGCCCGAGGCCCTGGGTTCAACCCCCAGTACCAAAAAAAAAAAAAAAAAAAAAAAAAAAAATTGACCAGAAAAATTCCTCATGTCATTTTTGCCATGGGCACCGGCTATATGCTCAGAAACCGATCAAGTTGAAATCCAGCGCCAGTTTGCCCCTGACAAGCTGTGTGTCACTGAATAAGTCACTCTTTCTGTCCACTTCATCGGCAACACGGAGACACCCCTAGCCCCACCCTAGCATATGGCCTCAGAGACGACCCGGAGAGCCTGGGATCTGGGTGGCTCTGGAGTGTGAGTTCATTCAGACTGATTCAGATTCCTCACCTCCCAGTCATCCCTGGATGTAGAAGGGACTTCGCAGAGTACAAAGTCCTTTTGTAGCTCTGTTGTACAACCAGGAGATCAGCCTCAGAACAGCCCTCCTTGTCACACATTCAGGGTCTCCTACTCTAGGACCAACTCTCCACCGCACCCTCCCAGACCCCGAAGCTCTTTCAGGACACCCATTCCCTCTAACGCGCTCTCTTCAAGAGGAAGCCAACAAATGGAAGCTCTAAACGCAAAATTGGCCGGGAGAAATTGGAATTAATGTCCAACCAGCCCCCGGCAGAAGCTGAGATGGGGGGTTTCTCGGGGCAGCTCCTGGGAAGCGCGGTCTGCAAGGACTCTAAGTACAGCCATCACCCGGCTGAGCGTGGCACCCTAGGAGCCGTGGTCCTCACTGGCCAGCTACCCTCTAGGGCCGGGGACCCCGGCTTGTGCGGGTATTGTCTGTGCTCTCTGGCTCTAGCAATCGGCAACATGGGGACTATGAGAAAAGGGGAGCCACCTCTCCCAGCGTCTCCGCCAGCAGCCGTGTCTTCTTGTCACTAGAGTTATCCCCATTTCCTCCTGATGAAAGTGTCATCGCTCCCACTTCGCAGACGAGCAAACTGAGGCCCGGGAGAACGGCCCAAGGCGGGAGCCGAGATCCCCTGCAACCGTTGTCAGTACAGCTACCCGCGACCGCCGCCCCGTTCTGACTCCGGGGCAGGGGCGCACACGTTCCGGGGAGCGAAGAGTCTTTGCAGCACCACAGAACCCGATTATCTTGTGCATTTCACACTTGAGAAAAGGAGTCCGTCCTCATCTAAGGTCACGGAGGCAGTGGCTGACAGCGGGGCCACTAGGACCTGCGCGCTTTACCCTTGCGCGCCCTTTGCCGCCTGCCGCCTAGGGGCGTGGCTGAAACTCGCCCCGCCCTTCCCGCGGCCTCCCCTCCGCTCCAGCGCATGGTGCGGTCGGGGCCGTCCCATTAGCGCGGGAGCCGGGGGGCGTGCGCAGCTGGCGTGCGCTCCCTTCGCGCGCACCTGGGTGGTGCGGCCCGCGGACGGTGCCACTGAGCGGGGCTGGAGAAGGGGGCAGCGGCTGGCGGCTTCCGGGCCGCAGCCCGACCAGGACCCGGGCTGCAGCGGGAGCTACGCGCCGCCGCCCGGTGGGGGTGGAGCCCCGCCGCAGCCCCAGGTAACGCCCGGCCGCGACCCTGCGCCGAGAGCCCCAGGCGCGGGGCCTGCGGGGAGCGAGCGGTAGGGGGCGGCCGCGGGCCGGTAGAGTAGCGCAGCGGCTCCCAGAGCGGCCTCTACGCCGGGCGCGCACGGCCCGAGCTCGCCGTCCCGAGTCCGGGAGCCGGTGCCGCGCTGCTGCTTGGCCAGCCCGCTTGGTCCAAGTGCCCCGGCTCGGGGATGCTCGGCAAACTACAAGTCCCAAGGAGCCCTGCGCACTGCGCATGCCCCGATCACAGCCCCAGGCAGGTCGGGCTTCGGCTGGGACCCCGGCGTCAGGTTCCGGGGAGCCGCACAATCGCTGATGTCTTGTGGTGTCGTTGTGTCGGTCCCACTTTACTGACTCTCCCTATGCCAGCTACTGGGGAGCCGGAGTGGCTGCGGGTCCGGGGACCAGAGCCCTGCGCCCTAGTGCCGCCCCTACTGCGTTCAGGATGTCAGAGCCCCAAGGAGTTGAGAGAGGGTTTGTGTCGTGTGCAGTCACAGATCTCCGGTTGTCTGAGGCCCACTGAGTTGGAGTCGAGTTGGTGCCGGGGGCCGGGGCGGAGAGGAGTTCAAAGGGGCCGTCAGGTGGAGGGAAAATGGGAAATTCAGGGGGACTTGGCTCCCTAGGTCTGTCAGGCACTGCCCTCCTGCGGCCTCCGGTTTCCATCTCAGGACAGTGGTGTGACGTTTCTTGATCCCTTTGCAGACTCTGAGGGCTCCCGTGGTGAGACCTGCGGGGTGGGGTGAGTCAGAAAGAGGAGCCACCCCCCACCATACACACAAAGCTCACACATCCAAATGCAGACCCAGACCCAGAGAGTCGTCCAGATTCCTCCAAGATGCACACACAGTAAGAGCCACCACCAGCCGAGGTAGGTACTCTCATCCCCGTTTCACACCTAGACAAACCCTCACAGAGCGTTGGGACTTCCTCAAGGTCACAGAACTCAGAGAGGCAGAGCCGACTCTGCGTTTAACTGTTAGTGTCGTTCTGTCTGCTTAGTAACCTAAAGCAGATGCACAGTGCTTGGGCTAGCCCAGATGCTCAGTAATCAGTGTTACCATCATTGTCTCCACTTTACAGATGACAGACTGAGGTGGAGAGCAGCCAGATAGCCCAGAGTCTCAAAGCCGGAGTCAGAGTGCTGCACACATAAGCCCAAGACCCAGAACACTTCTGCAGACCCCCAGCATACCCCTGCCCATCTGCACTAACAGCCCTTTTTAAGGAAGGCAAAGCTTGGGCCTCAGTTGTATTTAGTCCTGCCCTGAGCACAGAGGACTTGGAAGGGGGCCTGTCAACCCCCTCCCTGGTGTGTGAGGCACTGGGCCTCAGTTTGATGCTCTATGGGATCTTTGGAGGTCTGAGTGCTAAACTGGCTCTACCATGCTGTGCTGTCCTGAGATAGAATCTCAATCTCTTAGGTCCTGCCCCCTCCATCCTGGGAAAGTTATGGTATTGGTGCCCTGCCTCTTTGGAAGCCGACTTAAGGGGCTGTGGAAGAAAAAATGGAGTACTTCCTGACCCTGAAGAAGGGAGGGCAGTAGCCAGCTATCCAGGCTCTTGGGTAGGCAGGAACCCTGGCTGGGCAGGGACCTAGCAGGAAATAATGACCACACCCTCTTCTTCCTGCCCGATCCTGCCCAAGTCCCTCCCATCTGCAGAGCAGGCCTGGAGGCAGAAGCTGGAATGCTTCAGAAAGTGCTTTGCTTTTGGAAAGATGAGAACTTGAGCCCCTCTCAAGCTCTTATCTTCCCTGTGTGATGTGAAGCGACCCACTTAGTCTCTGAGCCTCTTTGGTCTCCTCCTGCCCCAGGGATATCTGTGGGGGTTTTTTGTTTCGTTGGTTTTTGTTTTTGTTTTTTTTCCCTTAGTTTTGAGGAGCGGAACCCAGGGCCTCACGTGTAATTTTTGCAAGCGTTCTACCACGGGGCTGCACTCCTAACCCATATTTTTAAAAATACATTTTTTTATCTTGAGTCAAGGTCTTACTAAGTTATGCAGGCTGCCTCTGGCCTGAACCTGTGATCCTTCTGCCCCAGCCTCTGAATTGCTGGGATTACAGGTGGGAGCCACTGCTCCCAGCTTTGCATCTGTGTTTTTGATCATTGACCATCCTCAGCAATCCTGGGGGACCCAGTGTTGGCATTTGCATTGCATGAACCAAACTTAAGAATGTGACCCCAGGTTTGCCCCTTGATGGCTGTGTGACACTAGGTGAGTCACACTACCTCTCACCTCAGTTTCCTCCTCTGTTAAGTAGGGCAAACACTGGCGGCTAGCTCTTAGGTCACTGTGAGATGATGGAGGGGTGGGCCTGTCCAGACCCTGTAGGAGGACTGCGAGGAGACCCCAGGACTTTGCACAAAACCTTTCATGCCAGGGCAGAGGTGGGCCATCATCCGGGTTTCTGGAGCTGCTGGACCACCTTCTGGGTTCTGTGGTGAGGGCAGTGGCTTTCTGTCTCCGGACCACTTTCATGTCTAATATGAGAGTAAATCCTACCTGCTTCCAAGAGAATGGGCTGTGATGAGACAGAGAAACAGAGTACGTGCGTGGTCACATTCCCACATGGGGGTCCAAAGCATAGGATTCTGAAGAAAAGGCCACATTTTTGACTTCTATTGAGAAATTAGAGAATCTGGTAAAATGGGTCCCCTTTCCTCCCTGCTGCGTACCATTTTCAGGTTAGGTGGAGATATGCTATTGGTCTTCAGCCTTCAGGGAACCCCAAGAGACTCTGGGGATTTACTGAGGGCTCTTAGGGGCCATGCCCAGAGTTGGGGAAGTAACTAAGAGGACCATGCATGAGAAAAGAGGGCAGGGATTTCCTCACCACCCCACAGCCCTCAGCCAGTGTTAGACTCTGGACTGGAGCAGGCAGGAGAGCCACATGGAGACAGCCTTCTGCTCAGAGGGGGCTGTCTCTGAGCTAGCTCAAAGCTTGACCAGGATATTGCCAGAGGTGAATAAGGGCTATTGAGTACCTGTTGTTGTTGTTGTTGTTGTTGTTGTTAGGTGCCGTCGAGTCAGTATCCGACTCATAGCGACCCTATATACAACAGGCAAAACACTTGTCAGTGCTTCTCTGCTGTTCATAGGGTTTTCAATGGCAGATTAATTATTGGGAGCGGGTTGCCAAGTCCTTCTCCCAAACCTGTAGTATCTGGTGTTCCCAGGTGGTCTCCCATCCAAGTACTAACTAGGCCTGATCCTGCTTAGCTTCCAATATCTGACAGGATCTGATGCCACAGGGCTACGGCTGTAGGCATGAGTACCTGTTAGGTAGAGAAAATGACATAGTCAGAGACTTTGTTGTTGTTGTTAGGTGCCATCGAGTCAGTATCCAACCATAGCGACCCTCATAGGGTTTTCAATGGCTGTTTCGGGATTGCCTTGGGAGTGGATTGCCAGGTCCTTCTCCCATTTTTGCAGTGCTGGGAATTGAACTCAGGACCTCAGAGACTGCAGCGCAGCGCTCTACCAACTGAGCTAAATCCCAGCCCCAGTCAGAGACTTGTTAGTTAGGTGCCGTCGAGTCGGTATCCTACTCATAGTGACCCTCATAGGGTTTTCAATGGCTGGCTGTTTTGGGATTGCCTTGGGAGTGGATTGCCAGGTTCTTCTCCCATTTTTGGGGTGCTGGGAATTGAACTCGGGACCTCAGAGATAGCAGCGCAGCGCAGCGCTCTACCAACTGAGCTAAATCCCAGACCCCAGTCAGAGACTAGTTGGCTTAAAAGTCCAAAACTGGATTGTGGCTTAGAGGGTGGTTTTCTGAGGGTGCCAAGTGGTGAAGGTATTCTTTGTGGCCTTGGGAAAGTCACTTCACCTCTGTGGGCCTCACACCCTCCCCTGTAAAAAGCGAGACTAGGTTACCCCTATGATGCCTGACTTTCAGCAAAGATGTCAGTGCACTTAAAAGGACTGGATCCTCACCGCCAGGAGGGGGATTGTTGAGGGCGACATGCAGCAATTGTGATAGTGCTAAGTGTGAATTAAATGGCGTGAGGGGAAGGTCGGGGTGCATCTACCCTGCGTGCAGAGATGAGGAAGTTCACCACAAGCTGGAGACACTGCACATAAAAAGGTGAGAGGGGAGCAGAGCCTCAAAAGACAGAAAAGAGGAATGGATTGTAGAAAGGAAGAGAGAGGGCATGCCAGGCAGGAAGGTAGCAGGCAGGGACAGCCAAGGGAACACCATGTGTGATGTGGGAGAGGGACTGGAAAAGGTGAGGCCAAAAGCTTGACAGAGCCTGTTAAGTGTACCCCCAGCACCTATTTACATGCAGTTGGCAGTAGGGAGCCACTGCAGGCTCTGCAGGCAGAGGGTAGGCTTACAGAGGTAGGCAACTTTGAATGTGGGCAGGGTTTTCTAATTGCTTTTACGTAGTGGAGAAATAAAAGGTTGAAAGAGACACAGGAAGTGAAGAAGAGTTGAGAAGGAGCCAACTAAAGACATCACTGTGTATCCGCACGTGATTTTTTTTTTTTTTTTTTTTTTTAGGTACTGGGGGTTGAACCCAGGGCCTCACGACTGCATGCTCTGCAAGTGCTGTACCACTGAGCTGCACCCTCAGCCCAGTTTTTTTACATTTTTGAGACCGGGTCTCACTAAATTACACAGACTGCCTCTGGTCTCGAACTTGCAATCCTCCTGCCTCCGCCTCCCAAGCCGCTGGGATTACAGGCACGCGCCACCACGCCCGGCTCCGCACCTGATTTCATGCACATATAGTTTTAACTGTGATGGATACTTTGGCATTGTGGTAACATCGGTAATACTACATCGTGAACTTGATCTCATGTTGCTTAAAGGATCTGCCAACAGCATCTAAGTACCATCTTCAGTCATTACATTGTTGGCTGCATATCCACAATGATACTGATTGCTGTTGGTGTAAAGGACATTGCGATGAGTGTGTCTGTTCCCCAAGCTTCCTTCTGGATCCTTTCTACTGGCTACTTTTCCTGAAGAGGGATTTCTAACTCTAAGGGAACGAAAGTTTTCCTAGCTTAAAAGACTTAAAACATATTTTTAGAGTTGCTGTTAGGTGCTGTCGAGTCGTGTCCAACTCATAGTGACCCCCGTAGGGTTTTCAATGGCTGATTGTTTTGGGACTGCCTGGGAGTGGATTGCCAGGCCCTTCTCCCATTTTTGCGGTGCTGGGAGTTGAACTCGGGACCTCAGAGACTGCAGCGCAGTGCTCTACCCACTGAGCTAAATCCCAGCCAGAGTAGTTTCCATTAAGTTTTTCAGTAGGTTTTATCCTCTAGAAATTTTTTAAAAAGAAGCAAATATTCAACATCAAAATAAAAAGTCTGTCCTCCTGACCCAGTTCTCCCTGGGGACCGTTGTGAATCCGTTTCCTGTATATCCTTTCAGAAATACTCTATTCGGATGTGGTATATTGCCAATTAAAAATCGATAGCACTGTTACATCTTGTTCAGCAGCTTAGTTTGAGTTTTTGTTTTAAGTTTGGGAATATGAAATCCACCCAAAAACCACTGAAAACGAGCCACTGCCCCATAGCCCACCTCACAGGTTTAACAAATGTTAACATCTTGCCCTGGAGCCTTGCTTATGGCTAGCTTGGAGATAGCCCCGTGGCGGTACAGCTGAAGCTGCCTCATTGTGGCAGCTGTGCAGGAATCCAGTTATTAGTTATATAGACACACTCACATCCTTTATTAGGCCTGGCCACAGCTCTGAGATATTTAGGGTATTAGTGATTTTTCGCGTGTAATTGATAGGAAGATAATAATACCCCACTTTGTATAATGTCTGCCTGGACAGGCATCCAGGCAAAGGAGAACTTGGCTTGTCTTGGGTTATGTCACTTCTCCGGCATACTTCCCAGCTGTGTGTTCTCTGGGGTGACTGAAAGCTCTCTTGATCCTCGTTTTTTTATCTGTAAAATGGACTGGCTGTCATACCTAGTCGCACAGCTGCTGAGAAAGGTAGAAAACTAACGTACAGAAGTTTCATTGGGCTTAGTTACCCAGTTCTGAGTAAGGAGGGCTCCGCAGGCACCACAAACTCACCCAGGTTCAGCGAAGAGCAACTAGCGCGCTGGGACACCGCAGGTGAGCCTTAAACTGCATCTCTTCCCCGCCCCTTTCTCCTGGCCACGCTGGGGGCGGGGCGGTTAAATGTCTCTGTGACGTCAGCGCTCGCAGAACCTATCCCCCTGCCCAGTGGACGTTAGCTCGTTTGCATGACTTGCCTGTCATTGGTCAGCTAGGCAATCCAGGCCGTCCCAGCTTTTTAAAGGTGCCGCGTAGTATAAACAAGGAGATACGGGGAGGCCGGGCCATGATGTCATCTCGGTTCTGCAGTTCTTGGAGGTGACGTCATCTCCAGGAAGGTTGCCGGCTCTGGGCTCTTACAGCCATACTAACCACTCGGGTCGGCTTAAGAAGCTACTTCTGCCCCATCGGAGGCCTGCCCCGTTGCACTTCAGTGTCCCAGGCGGCGCCCTTTTCCCGAGGAGGTGACCATGACACAGTAAGTCGGGGCTCGACTGGAAAGGCCCATTTCTTCCGCAGGGAAACTGAGCCTCAGAGGCGCAAGTGGCTGGTGAGCTTGCATAGCAAGTCGAGTTGCAGCTCATCAGTCCTGTCCAGCCCGGGGTCTTCATCTTTATGTCAGGCCCTGCGGCTTCGACCCCCGGCCTTTCACTGTGGGTACGGTGACTTTAAGTGAGGAGGTGGGGGGCGAGCGAGAGGTGTTTTTAAAAAAAAAAAAAAAAAAAAATCTGTCTTTTAAGATGGCGGCTCGTTAGTCACGTGCCTGGCTGCGGGGAGTGATTGGTTCTCGGGGTCGCCTCGGGGCGGAGTCTTCGGCGCGGGGCGGGACCGCCGTGGGCTTGCAGCAGGCTACTGTTTGCGTGAACCTCCCCGCGCGCCCCCGCGAGTCCCCCTCCCGCCCGGCGCGCGACCCCGCCGCTTCGAATGTTGTGAATCAAATGTGGGGTTTGTTACATTCCGCCGCCGCCGCGGACAGTTCTTAAAGGGCCAGCCGCCGGCGGCCGCGCAAGCCAGCTGCGTCCTGCGCCGCCTCCCGCTCCCCTAGGGCCTGGGCCGAGAGCGACTGACCGCGCGTGGGCTTCGCGAGCCGGACGCCGTCGGGCGGACAACAAAGAGAGAGGGCCCCGGAAGGAGCTGAGCTGCCCCCGGACCAGGGGGTGGGGAGGGGAGCACATTGTTCCGCAGGGCGGGGACTCTTAAAGGGTCCGGGCAGGGCCCCCCCGCCGCCGCACCCTGCCCATCTTAGCCATCCTAGATCGCGAACAAAGGAACCAGCGTGTGGCCCGGCGGCCGAAGGTGAGTCTGGGCCAGGGGCCCCTAACTCCTGATCCCGCACCCCTGAAACGCCTGTTCTCCCTTAGGAATGGGGGCCCTGATCCAGCTGGCTCCGCAGGGGTTAATGAAGGGCGGTCCAGACTTGGGGGTGGCGGAGACCCCTGGGATCAGGGACACCCCCAATGGCTCCCGAGGCCGTGCCGGGTCGGGTCTTCCATCTCCCAGGGCTGAGTGCTGCGGTTAGAGAGGAAGGAGCCGCCCCCTCCCCCTGCGGCCGCCACTTCCTTTGTTGTTGCTTTTGTCTCACGCCGAGCACATGGTCCGGGATCCTCGGCTCTTAAAGTCACAGCGCTCTTCCCACAATTGCTGCAGTCTGGTCTCCCTCCCCCACTGTCCCTCTTCGCGCGGCACAAAGGAGTAAGAGGGGTACGAGGGAGGACCTCTCGAGACAGGTGTCCGAGCCCGAGCTCCAGCCCCATCCCCAGGGAGGGGTGGGTTTGAAAGCTTCCTGGCGCCCCAAAACCTGCGTCTGGCCTGCTTTGGGGAGGAGCCTCCTCCTCGGGGACGCTGGTTTCCTTCTCGATTAATGTGACCACTTGGTTTCTTGCTGCTTCTCTTTTGGCTTATTAGGGGCGATCTGGGGAGGAGAGATTTCCACCCCCATTTTGCAGTTGTGGTAACTGAGGTTTACAGAAGCTAAAGGATTTCCTTGACCAAGGTCACACAGGGAGTCTTGGGGCTCCTGGAGTGGAGTGAGGTGGTCCAGCCCTCAACCTCTTCCAGCCTCCACATGTTGAGGAGCCTCCTTTGGAGTGGGGGTGGGGCGGGGAAGTAGGGGGCTTCTCTTCCAATCCGAGCGTGTTCGCGCTCCCAGAGTTTGACTTTGTCATCTGCAAAAGGAAATGCCTCTTTTCTGCAAACAGACCCTAGCACCGTATGGCCCGTCAGGGACTCCCTAGGCCAGGGTCAGGGTAGCTGCTTGGGTTGCTGGACTTGGGCGTTGGGGGTAGGGGTGGACTGCAAAGCAAGGTGCCTGCCTCCAGGCAAGATCGGGCTTAGAGGCAGTTCTCTAAAGACACAATTGCAGAGGCTTCATTGAAAGTACAGTGCGGGAGGTGTGGAAAGGCAGAGCAGGTAGGGGTGGCAAGGTGGCCACCCTTGCTGTTTGACCTTGAGCAAGTTGCTAGCTGTGATTCAGCCTGGCTTGCTGCTTTCCACGACAGAGTTCCTGACAGGTAACTGGAAGAGAACACTCCCCACTTCCTTTATGGCTTCCAGTAGAGTTGGGATTAGGTGCTTCTGCCTCTGGCGACTGATGCCAATAGGAGAGTTAGGGATGGGGGGAGTCTTAGGCCAAGGGGGGCCAGCCAGGACCAAGTCTGTTGGCCTAGAATAGGTTTCTTCCTTTCTCTGGGCCTCAGTTTTAATAACTGTGCAGTGGATGTGTCCCCTCTTTGCCGCCTCTGTTCCTGGTAGGACTTAAAGAACTAGGAACCTCTCCCTTTCCTACTGGGATACTCTGCTGTTGTTGTTGTTAGGTGCCGTCGAGTCGTATCCGACTCATAGCGACCCTCATAGGGTTTTCAATAGCTGACTGTTTCGGGATTGCCTTGGGAGTGGATTGCCAGGCCCTTCTCCCATTTTTGCGGTGCTGGGAATCGAACTCCGGACCTCAGAGACTGCAGCGCAGCGCTCTACCAACTGAGCTAAATCCCAGCCCGGGATACTCTGCTAGGGCAGTGTATTTCCTACTCTTCTGACAGTGCTTGAAGTTGTACTCTGTTTCTGCCTGGGTCTGAGAATAGAAGCCAGGATGTCTCCTTTCTGATAACGATCATTCACACCCCAGCTGCGATTAAACTCACAGATCACTTCTGCTATTGCCTCTGGGCAGTATTTGACAGTGCTCTAGGGGATACTTATTGGGTTGTTCTCATTTTGCAGATGAGGAAGCTGTGGCTCAGAGAGGGGAAGCCATGTGTCCAAAGTCTTCAGCTGTGACCCTGGCCAGAAGTTAGGAGTGTTAGGTGTGAGACTGTGGGTGATGGTGGTACCACCTTTGGCCCTAGAGACCCTTTGATCTGCTGGTCTGGTCTCTCAGCTCCTTACCCATTTCCCTTCCCTGAGGAGTGGGTGGCTTTGTAGAGAACTAGCCACAGAGTAAATTACCACAGGCCTGAGCAGCTGGGATCAGTGCCCCTGAGTCTCGGCACTGCCTAGCCTCAAATGACAGCCTGGCACAAGAGGAACAGTTCAGGCCACTGGCTGCTGCCACAGGCATGGTGGCTAATCATGTGTGCTTCATGGTCAGACTGGGTCATGGCCCAGTGTACTCAGAATCCCAGCTGACTGGACGTGGACCTCACCTCTCTGAGCCTGGGTGTCCTTAATTTCCAAGGGTTGCTGTGTGGATTCAGCAAGTTAGCATGTGAGAAATGCTGTTCTTATTGTTACTATTCCTCATTGGGCTGGGGTTTCGCTCAGTTGGTAGAGTACTGCTCTGCAGTCGCTGAGGACCGGAGATCGATTCCCAGGAGAAGGTTGTGGCAATCCACTCCCGAAGCAATCTAGAAACAATCAGCCATTGAAAACACTATAAGAGTCACTGAGTCGGACTTAACTCTATGGCACCTAACAACAACATTCCTCATTGGTAGGACTGTGGGCTCCCAAGATGTTTGAGCAAAGGAAGATGTTCCCAAATCTCCATAGAAACTCATGGGGAGTTTGATAAAAATCCAGGTGCCCATGTTCCCCAGCCCCCCAAAGATCCTGACCCAGAAGGTCTGGGTAGGCAAGGAATCTATTGTTTCAGTTTTCTAAGGGTTTTCTCCAAGTCTCTTTTGGCCCTTGTTTGCTTGGCTGGATTGGCAGCAGGAAGTAGGGGCCCTGTGTATGCAGACTTGCATAAGGATGTGCACTTGGCCTGTGACGGGGGTCACAAAGCCAGTTACTGATGGAGGCGGAGGATAGTCTGGGTGACCTGGAGACCAAGCTCATGCTCTGGGTGAGGCAGGCTGGAGCAGATTTCCCCCCTTTATTCTTCTCATCAGAGGCAAGGATTTTGTAATCTTCCAGCTTTTAATCAGTGGCACTAACATCATCCCTGCCAGACTGTGTGGCCCTGTACCTGTGTGACTGGCTCTCGTTGGTGCTCATTTATCACACTGGGCCTGCCCTGGGGTTAGACACAAGGTGGCACTGGGCCCTGCCCACCCTCTCTCCTGAGTGCTGGAGCCCTGGAGTTGGCTGGGGAAGTGTGCATTGCAGCTGGGACCCTTCCCAGCGCCGTGGCCTTGCCAGACCCTGGCCTGTAAAGTAGAGAAGGTACTCCTGTTCCTGACTTGGAGAATTTGGGGCCCACGCTGGAAGAGCCCAGCCGAGGAAATGGTTCCTGCCTTCCTTGAAGGAAGGATTGAGGTGTTGAATTGACAGGTACACCTGCTCCCTAGTGTGTCAACAGGAGGTGGCATTTTAAGCTGAGTATCAAACATGCCGGGGCTGGGATTTAGCTCAGTTGGTAAAGCGCGGTGCTGCAGTCTCTGAGGTCCTGAGTTCAATTCCCAGCACCGCAAAAATGGGAGAAGGGCCTGGCAATCCACTCCCAAGGCAATCCTGAAATAGCCAGCCATTGAAAGCCTTATGAGGGTTGCCATGAGTCGGATACCGACTCCACTGCACCTAACAACAACAACAACAATCAAGGATGTGTGGGAGGTTTGCCAGATGGAGAAGGGTGGGAGGGCCGCCCTATGGCAGCGACAGCAAAGGGTCGGCTGTTTGATGCCCCCTTCGGGGCCTGATGGGTTCCAGAGCATTCCCTGCCAGGGCCTCACCTCAATCCGAGGAGTTAATGGTTAGAAGCCTGCAGTTGAGCCAGGTCTCCCCACTTCCCCACCTGGCCCTGCTCTGACTTGCGAGAGGAGGCCGTGCCTGCCCCACTGCTGTTCAACTTCCTCTCTCAGGTTCTTGCTTCCCTTTTTTTTTTTTTTTTTTCAACAGGCCCCACCTCCCACTTTGGGGTCTATGCTGGGGCCCCCAGAGCAAAGAGCTGGCTGCATGCCAGACCCAGCAGGCTAGCAGTGGCCATCCTCCTTCCTCACCTTCTAATAAGCTTGGGGCTGCCCTTTCTCCCCCGCGTGCCCTCCAGGTACGGGGTGCACAGACAGGCTGGTAGGGGGCCGTCTCCTAGCTTGGCATTTACTGTCGGGCCGAGGGCAAGTCTCTTCACTACCGAGGAGTTTTTCCCCTCTGTAGGGAGGGTTGGGCTGGGATTTAGCTCCGCTGGTAGAGCACTGCTCTGCAGTCTCTGAGATCCCAAGTTCGATTCCCAGCACCGCAAAATGGGAGAAGGATGTGGCAATCCACTCCCAAGGCAATCCCGAAACAATCAGCCATTGAAAACCCTATGAGGGTCGCTATGAATTGGACTGGACTCTACAGCACCTAACAACAAGAACAAGGGAGAGTTAGTGGTACTTTCCTTGATTGGTAGATGAAATCGCACCTGGGTAGGCACTGTGGGAATGGGTTAAGAATGAATACTGTCATTGTACCTTAGCCGGAACCCCTCCACCCTCAGGCAGGAACCAGGTCAGGACCTCTTACCTGGCAGTAGAGGGAAGAGAAGTGGGTCCCAGGTCTCTGTGGAATTGCTCCTGAGCCAGCCAGATGGAAGGGAGGAACCTAGAATCCCCCGAAGAGGCTCCAGCTGCCCGGAGGCCAGGGTGTAGCACCTAGCATGAGGCAGAGGAAGATCTTTGCCCAGGCCCTCCTACCAGGACAGGAGCCTTGTTGGAGCCAGCCTGCCCCGCAGTACGCTGGCCACAACTGTGGCGGGACTTGATCTGATTTTGCAGGGCAGGAAGCCAAGGGAACGGATCTCTCAGTTTCTCTGTCTGCTTGCTTCCTAGGGTTGTGAACCCCGGCCCAGCCCCTCCCCCCTCCTGCCCCCCTGATGCGACCATGGGCTCTAGCAGTGACTAGGTGGCCGCCATCTGCCCCCGTGGGTCAGCAGCGATTCTCTACGGGAGCCAGCAGCACTCCAGGCCAGCTCTGGGGAAGGTAGGAAGGGGTCGCCCAGCCCTGGGGCTGAGGAGGGTGGGGCCCAGGGCCCTGAGCTGTCTCCCCTCCCCAGTGGGGTAGTGGCCCTGGCTTCTGGCCCTGCTCTGTGAATGAGTGCCCCCCCCTCAGTCCTATCGGGGCCTCCTCTCTGTGGTGCAGCCTCGGCCGCCAGGGGCCCCTAGCCAGCCCGCCTGCCCAGGATGAGCACTTACCCTCCCAGCAGCCGCCGCGCCCACCGCCACACCTCCCCGTAGAGGAGCGCCGGGCCTCGGCTCCTGCCGGCGGGAGCCCCCGAATGCTGCACCCAGCCGCCCATCAGAGCCCATTCATGGTTGATCTCCACGAGCAGGTAGGCAGAGGCGCGGGTAGGCAGAAGCGCAGGTAGGCAGAAGCGCGGGTAGGCAGAAGCGCGGGTAGGCAGAAGCGCGGGTAGGCAGAAGCGCGCCGCTCTCCTGCAGCCCCTGCGCCCCGCAGGCCAGGGTGAGAAACGGGCAGCAGAGCAGTGCTCCACCTTGCCTCACACTTGGCAAGTTCAAGGGAGGCATTGTTAGCCCTGTTTCTCAGGTAGGTAAACTGAGGCTGGGAGAAGGGGCGGGCCTGCCCTGGGGCCCCACAGTGAATGACTGGCAGAGCTGGACACCCCTCCTGGATGCCCAGGGGTTCTTTCTTCCCTGGGGTGCGTGTGCTAGGAGGTAGTCTGGTCTGTACCTAGGTAAGTGCCCAGCTAGAGAGGGGGTGGAAGCGGGGAGCTGAGCCTGGCAGGACCTTTTCTCCTGAGGTAGCCCGCATGGCCAGCTCTCTCGCTACAGTGCCCCTGCTCTCTCTCCACTCACAGGTGCACCAGGGACCTGTCCCTCTGTCCTACACAGTCACCACAGTGACCACCCAAGGCTTCCCCTTGCCTACAGGCCAGCATATCCCTGGCTGCAGTGCCCAGCAGGTCCCAGCATGCTCCGTGATGTTCAGCGGGCAGCACTACCCCCTCTGCTGCCTCCCACCCCCGGTGAGTGAGTGCGCTCTCCTGCCCCGGCCCCGGCTGCCCACGGCCCCAGGCACAGGCCTTGCTGTCTGTTCCGTGACAGCCCAGCAGGAGCAGTACCAGGCCTGTGCAGGCTGTCAGAGAGCCTGCCTGGCCTCCAGGCCTTGGCCCTTCCCAGAAGCCCATGCGCAAACATTCGGGCCTCAGGGACCTCCCTGCACCCTGGGGCCTGGCCTGCACGTTGGCAGCAGCCCTGGAGTGGAGGCTGCGGGCCTTGAGAGGACAACGTCCTGCTGGGTGGCTTGTGGCAGGCAGGAGACCTGCACAGCTGCTGGCTCCTGGGTGTGTGTGCAGTGAGGACCTTCCACTGGGTCGACTGTCCCCTGGCCCTCACTGCAAGCCTAGGCCCTGCCTGGAACCCAGGAGAGCCTTCTCCACCCCCACCCTCTCTCGGCAGCTGATCCAGGCATGCACCCTGCCGCAGCTGCCTGTGCCCTATCAGACCTACCCCCACCTCATCTCCAGTGACCACTACATCCTGCACCCCCCGCCACCGGCCCCGCCGCCTCAGCCCACCCACATGGCGCCTCTTGGGCAGTTTGTATCGCTGCAGACCCAGCACCCACGCATGGTGAGTCTGGGGGGCCACCGTGGTGCTCTAGGGGGCTGGCAGACTTCCCTTGTCCCTGACTCTCACCGGCCCCTCCCTGCCTCTTGTAGCCCCTGCAGCGGCTCGACAACGACGTGGACCTGCGGGGGGACCAGCACCCGCTGGGGAGTTTCACTTACTCCACTTCTGCCCCTGGCCCAGCCTTGTCACCCTCGGTGCCCCTGCACTACCTGCCCCACGATCCGCTGCACCAGGAGCTGTCCTTTGGTGTGGTGAGTGCCCCCTCTTGCCCCCTGCCCAGGCTCTAGGGTGACCATGGGGCAGGCCCACGGGCTGACCTGTCCCCGGCCCCCTTCCCGCAGCCATATTCCCACATGATGCCGCGGAGACTGAGCACCCAGAGATACCGCCTGCAACAGCCGCTGCCCCCACCACCCCCGCCACCACCCCCACCACCCTACTACCCCAGCTTCCTGCCCTACTTCCTGTAAGTACCAGAGCCACCACGCCCTGCTCTCTAGGGGCCTCCAGTGGTTAGACCCAGCCCAGCCTGGGGAGCCCCTGGTCATCCACCAAGCCAGACATGCACGTACTCCTGGGCTTCTCTGCCCTTTCCGCAGTGTCTGGGGCAAACACCAGGGGCCTCGGTGTGAACTGTGCACAGTTTGCATAGAGGAAGTTGGGGGGCGGGTACTCTGTGCTCCCTGCCCTACTGACCTTGACCCTTGTTGTTAGGTGCCACTGAGTAGGTATCCAACTCATAGTGACCCTGTGTACAAAAGGGGAAACAGTATTGTCAGTGCTTCTCTGCTGTTCATGGGGTTTTCAATAACAGATTGATTGTGGGAGTGGGTTGCTGGGTCCTTCTCCCAAGCCTGCAGCACCTGGTGTTCCCAGGCGGTCTCCCATCCAAGTACTAAGGAGGCCTGACCCTGCTTAGCTTCCAAGACCTGACGGGATCAGATGCCACAGGGCTATGGCTGCAAGCTAACCTTGACCCTAGTCCCCCATATCTGCCCTGTAGCTCGATGCTGCCAATGTCACCAACAGCAATGGGACCGACCATCAGCCTGGATCTGGATGTGGATGACGTGGAGATGGAGAACTATGAGGTCCCATGGTGCCCCCTGCTGGGAGGTGGGGCTTGGGGGCCCTGCGGCCCCGGGGCCCGCTGACCCTCCCCTCCTTCCCACATCTAGGCCCTCCTGAACCTGGCCGAGCGGCTGGGCGATGCCAAGCCTCGAGGCCTCGCCAAAGCAGACATAGAGCAGCTCCCGTCCTACCGCTTCAACCCTGACAGCCATCAGTCGGAGCAGACGCTGTGAGTGCCCAGCCCCCACCGCCCACCCCGCCACCACCTGCTGCCCTCTGGGACCAGCCTTCCCTCGCTGTCAGCGGGAGGCTGACGCTCCGGGCCCCTCTACAGGTGTGTGGTTTGCTTCAGTGACTTCGAGGCGCGGCAGCTGCTGCGAGTCCTCCCCTGCAACCACGAGTTTCACGCCAAGTGTGTTGACAAGTGGTTAAAGGTAAGGTGGCCCCTGCTGGCCCCTGGCCCTCATTGCAAGCTTAGGCCCTGCCCGGAACCCGGGAGAACCTTCTTCACCCCCGACCCCTTTCTCAGCAGCTGATCCAGGCATGCGCCCTGCAGCAGCTCCCTGTGCCCTATCAGACATATCAGAGGGGAAGGGTTAGCGGCCCCCGGGGCCTCAGGGCCCCCAAGCCCCACCTCCCCAGGGGTGGGCAGGCCTGGAGAGTCCCCTCCACCTCTCCACCAGGCAGCCTGACTTGCCGCTGCTCCCCCTAGGCCAACCGGACGTGTCCCATCTGCCGGGCCGATGCCTCTGAGGTGCCCAGGGAGGCTGAGTAAGGCCCCACGCTGCCCACGAGAACCCTGCCCGAAGCTCTGGAGCCTTGGGGGAGAACCCCGGGAGGACAGGGAGGGAGCGGCCCAGGCCTGCCTCGTCCTTCCCACTCGCGACTCCAGAGCTGGTGCCAGGGTCGGCCCCGCGAGAAGCCCCTGCAATAAGCCCCTGCGTTTGCCAAGCTCCAAAGACTCCTCCCCCGATCTGCCTGCCTGTCTGCCCGCCATGGAGCTGCCTGGGGGCCCCCAACTCAGTCTCCCTCCTGTTCGCCCTCCAGTCGTCGTCCTCCCTGCTGGTACTGGGAGCCAAGGGTCCATCCCCCAAGTGTGACCGGTGTGATCCTTGGCCCCGGGACGGGCAAAGGGGTCGCCATCCTGGGTCATCTGGTCTCTCGCACTGAAATCTTAACATCCACTGCCCCGGTGGCACTCCCAGGTGTGTGGACAGACGGTGGCATGAGGCCATCTCCTAAGTCCCAGGGCTGAGCCGTCCTGCTTGGCCCCAGACAGACGGAAGCAGCGGCTCTGCCTAGGTTGCTGCGCAGAGTAGATGGGGCTCCTCAAGGACCCTCAGCCCAGGCACGGCGCGCCAGGGCCTCCACCAGGCTGGAGCGCCTCCCTGCCCAGCCTCTTGAGCCAGTGGGAGACAGGACCCACGCTGGGGCCCACGGGTCCTGAGGGGGCCTGGGTTGTGCTGGGCAGAGCGGGAGTCCGCGTTCCTGGCGGCTGTCCCTCCGCCAGCGACAGGGTCAACCCGTGCCCGGTCTCCCTTCTGTTGTTTTGCATGAATGTGAGGAGCAGCAGTTTTCGTTTATTCATTTGGCCCACAAGTGCGGGTAGGATTTGGGGGTGTGGATATTTAAGACATTTTTTTTTCCTTTTGGTTTAATGGAGGGTACAGGGACCAACCAAGACCAAATGCCCAGGAGGCAGAGGAGGATTGGGTGGTGCCGCCTGGCCTGCATGCATCTGCGGGGCTGCGCTGCGCTGTGCTGGGTGGCTGGCGGTCACGGGGCAGGGTCGAGGGGTCTGTGCTCAGCTGATAACTGCCATGCACTGTACTGCACACGTCCCTAGAGCCTACTGGGACCGCACGCTTTTCAGGGCATTTCTCTCTCTCCAGCCAGGGCCCGACTCCCTCCGGCCTGGGTGAGTCTCCTCCAAGGACTCCCCAGAGGACAGGGACCAGTGGGGCACGGACCTCCTCCTCCAGGGGCCCCTCCCAGCCTGCTCCCTGCCCTCTGAGGTCTGAAGGAGGCCCCTGGAGGGTCTGGCTGAGCTCCCCACCCTCCTTCCCAGGTCCCCCTCCTCTGCTACCCCTAGCTGGGGTTGCTGCCCCAAGGAACGAATCGCGTGTGGGGCCGGCACATCCTAGCAGGCAGCCGTCGGCGCCTGCTGCCTCAGGGATGCTCCAACCACCCTCGTTCTGCCCGCAGCGGCCCTGGCTATCTGTCCCCCAGCCTGCCATGGGACCCATCAGCCTGGTCCCACCCCATGGAGAACCCAAAGTCTTACTGTATATAACTCCAGGTGACATTTGTATATTTATAACAGTGTTGAAAACCCACGTGTTTTACACAAGAGAACCACCCTCTCCAACCCCACTCCCTTCCCCATCCCGACAAAAGGTTTTCAAACCCTTCCGGTTCCTGGGGCAGGCGGAAACAGTTCATGGATTGTGTGTCAGCTGCAGCAATGATTCCAACAAGCAGCTACTGGGGGGGGAACAAAACATTAAAAAAAATAATAATCATTAAAAAAAGATTTATGAAACAATTATCTAGGATGTTTGTGATTTGCTGACCTTGCTATAGATGCCATGTTACCAATGATTTCCTGTGGTGGGGGCTTGTCATTGTTTACTGTTTTATTTACCAACTTCTGGCCTAGGCATGACAGTGGGCACCTTCCCCCAGCACTGGCTGGGCCCAGCGCCTGTGTTCTGTGTTAGAAAGGTTTTATATATATATATATAATTACATATATATAAATATATGTAATTTGGGGGGCCCTGTTCCTTGCACATTTTACAGTTACCTCATTTTTCCCATGTATGTATTTGAGAAAATGCTAATATATAGAGAAAAAAATGGTTCTTAAAGCTTAAATGTGTGGTTTTTCCATTCCATTGGATTCACATTGGTTTGTAGCATTTAACATAACTACTAGTATGTTGTATTATATATATGTGTATACTGATTGAAATTTTTAACAGATTTGTACTTTTTTTAAAATGAAAGTTGCTAGTTCTGCTTGACCAAGTAGTGCAATCATTATTTTTTTTAATATTGTTGCTGATTTCAGAGGGATATTCACTAATAAATGTATGATGTATACCCAAGTATTGCCCAAGCTGCCTTTGGCTGCCTGTGTTCTTTCGGTGAGAGGTGGAGCGTGGGGAATGGCATCGAGCGGGGGTGGGGAGGGGACAGGGATGAAGCGGGGGTGGAGGAGATTGTTCTCTGCTGTGGAACCATGGGGTCATCAGCACCCCCTGATCAGGAGCAGTCTGCCAGGCCTGTTCAGGGATGGCTTTTTCTGGGCCATCTGCCTCGTGGGTTAGGCAGGGCTCTGCTGGCAAGGCGCAGGACTCCATCTAACTGCTTTGAGGGAGACGTCCCTGAGCAGTCCTGACATTTAAGTTCTGAGATAATGGGCTGGGGAGTAGTGCAGTGGTGGAGCACTTTCCTACACGTGCCAGGCCCTGGGTACCCTCCCCAGCGCTCCAAAAAAAAGCATAAATGAGTAAATCCTGCGGGAGGTTCTATTATGACCAAATCAGGGGACTCAGGGCTGTCATGAGGAAGCAAGGCCTCTTTTATTGTACACTCTCGTTTTCCTCTCCATATTTCCCTCTTACATATTACATCAGTAACAATTCCTCTCCAAGGGAAAATCACACTTTTTCCCAGGGATTCCAGTAGGCTTTCTGGGGTTGAGTCTTACTAGACCAACTCTGGTTGTGCATCCAAACCCGAGCCATTCGCTACCTTCTGGGTGCTACGACAGTGTGACTGGCCAGGCCTGCGTTACGAACCACCCACCCTCCGAGCCCCCTCAAACTGCGTGGAGTTGCACCCCTCACCTCATTCCTAAACTCGGTGGGGTTGAGGGGCCTGGGAGACACCAAGGAGGCCTGGTGACTGATGTGGTCGCCTTCCCCCGGTGCATAGTGGCATCTGGTGCTGTGGGAGCGTTGGCCAACTTGGGAGCACGTCAGCCATGATCTGCAGGAGCAGTGAGCTGGGTCAGGAGGCCTGGGACCTTGTGTCTGTGCTGCTAGCCAGAGCCGTGGTCAGGGCACTTCTCTTCTGGTCTTTGGCTAATCTGCAAATTACAGAACACTATCAGTCAAAGGGCTGGGATTTAGCTCAGTTGGTAGAGCGCCGCTCTGCAGTCTCTGAGGTCCTGAGTTCGATTCCCAGCACCACAAAAATGGGAGAAGGATGTGGCAACCCACTCCCAAGGCAAACCTGAAACAATCTGCCATTGAAAACCCTATGAGAGTCGTTATGAGTTGGACATGACTCGACGGCACCTAACAACAATCAGTCGAAACATTCCCTAAGTTTTGGAAGTTTGGTGGGAGCATAAGGGGCTTTGTGGCCGAGTAAGTTTGGTCAACTGCATGTTGAAGGTAACAGGAGTCTATTACAGGGCTTCCCTGGGCCTTAGCTCACGTGCATTATAAATCTCCAACTGTGGGTGCCGGGGGGCTGCATTTCCTACATTTGGTTTGTTCATTTGGCCACATGTAGGGCTCAAATGACATCTGCTGGAACATAAGGAGACATGGTGGATTAGACCAGTGGTAGCAACTGAGTTTCCAGACCCCTAGAGGTCTGAGAAAATTATAAGGTAGGGAAGTCTCTAAGCTCTTCTTGTTGTTGTTGATGTTGTTAGGTGCTGTCCAGTCAGTATCCGACTCATAGCGACCCTACGTACAACAGGTGAAACATCATTGTCAGTGCATCTCTGCTATTCACAGAGTTTTCAATGGCAGATTGATTGGGAGGGGATTGCCAGGTCCTTCTCCCAAGCCTACAGCACCTGGTGTTCCCAGGTGGTCTCCCGTCCAAGTACTAACCAGATCCGACCCTGCTTAGCTTCTAAGATGTGACGGGATCAGATGCCACAGGGCTACGGCTGCAGGCTCTAAGCTCTTAGGATTTCAAAAAGGCTAAGGAACGCTGGCAAGGTGGCACACGCCTGTAATCTCAGCAACTCGGGTGGCGGAGGCAGGAGGATTGCAAATTCGAGACCAGAGGCAGTCTGCATAATTTAAGAAGACCGTGTCTCCCAAAAAAAGTAAAAAAAAAAAAAAAAAAAAAAAAGGCTAGGAGTGCAGCTCAGTGGTACAGCACTTGCAAAGCATGCAAACACGAGGCCATGGGTTCAAACCCCAGTACCCCAAAAACAAAAAAGCTAAAGAAAAATCACGTGACCTTATCAATTGATGAAAAATTTTTTGACAAAATGCACCTTTCATCCATGCTAAAAACTCAGCCAGCTAGCAAGAGAGGGTAACTTCTTCAGCTTGAGGGTGAGCATCAACAAAAAGCCATCTTAACTGTGAAAGCCTAGATGCTTCCCTCTGAGATCAAGACCAAGCAAGGAAGCCCACTCTCCTATTCAATAACGCACTGAAAGTCCCGGCCAGCGCAATTGGGAAAGAAAAGCAAATAAAGGCAGGCAGGTTGGAAAGGAAGAAATAAAACTGTCCCAGTTTGCAGCAGATCTAATGAAAAATCTATGTAGACAATCCTAAGGATCTACCAAAAAACTCCCAATACTAAATGAACCCAGCAAGTAGGATACGAGTCAACACAATCCATTGTGGAAGCCAAACTGGTGGCACACACCTACAGTCTCACCTACTTGGGAGGCTGAGACGAGGATCACTTGAGCCCGGGAGTGAGGGGCCAGCCTGGGCACCATAACAAGAAATCTAATTTAAAAACACAATAATACTATTTCTAATCACTTCAGAGAAAAATGAGATATTTAGGCAAAAATTTAGCAAGACCTATATGCCGAAAGCTAAAAAACACTGATGAAAAATAGGATTTAAGTAAATCAAAACATGCTCTTAGATTGGAGTACTCAATGTAGTAAATATAGTATTGTCTTCTTCCCAAATGAATCTGTCAGTTTAATGCAATTCCTATCCAAATGCCAGGAAAGGTTGTGTTTTTTTTTTTTGGGGGGGGGGTTTGAGATACATACGTGCTTATTCTAAAATGTATATGAAAAGGCAAAGGAAATAACGTGGCTAAAACATCTTTGTAAAATGAGTAAAATGGGAAGAATCACTATACTTGATATGAAGAGTGTATAGCTTCATTAATCAAGACAATGTAGTATTGACAGAGGGTTAGACAAATGGATCAGTGGAACAGAATCAAGAACCCAGAAGTCAACTCACACAAGTATAATTGATTTTTAAAATTTGATGAAAGGGCCGGGCACAGTGGTGCACGCCTGTAATCCCAGTGGCTCGGGAGGTGGAGGCAGGAGAATCACAAGTTTGAGACCAGAGTTAGTCTGTGTTACTTGGTGAGACCCTGTCTCAAAAAATTAAAAAAAAAAAAAATGGGCTGGGGCGCATCTCAGTGGTCCAGCACTTCCAAAGCATGCAGGTGCGAGGCTCTGGGTTCAACCCCCAGTACGAAAAAAAAAAAAAAATTGATGAAAGGTAGTCTTTTCAACAAGTAAATTCCACAGTTTACACGCAAATTTATACAAATGGATCCATGGGTTTAAGACAAAACATAAAACTTAAAAATTTTTACGAAAAAGAAACAGGTAAAAATTTTTAGGACTAGGTGAAGAGATCTTACATATTACATCAATAACAATCTATAAACAAAAAATCAATTGGAGCTAATCAAAATTAAAAAGTTTAAACTTGGAAACCTTATATCTGACAAAGGAATCATATACCTCAGGTATATGAAGAACTCTCAAAACTCAACAAAAAACAAAAGATCAACATACATTTTACCAAAAAGGATAGTTTATATGCTTATGAAAAGATGTTCAATTCCTTTAGCCATTAGGGAAATGCAAATTAAAACACAATGAGATATTATTATGCACCTATAAGAACTAAAAACAGTGACTATCAAATTCTGGTGAAAATGTAGACAAACTGGATTTCTCTTACATCACTGGTGAAAATATAAAATTGTACAGCCACTCTGGAATACAATTTGGCCATTTCTTATAAAACTAAACATATATTTACCATACAAGCCATCAATTATATTCCTGGACATTTATCCTATAAAAAATGAAAACTTAATGCACACAGAAACAGATACACAACCAGGCATAGTGGCACATACCTGTAGTCCCAACTAGCTACTTGGAAGGCTGAAGGAAGAGGATTGTTTGAGCCCAGGAGTCTGAGGCTAGCCTAGGCAACATTACAGGACCCTGTCACAAAAGAAAAGAAACATACACAAATGCTCATAGCCACTTTATTTGTAATAGCCCCAAAGTGGGAACAATTCAAATATCTGCCCATGGATTAATGGTTAAACAAATTCTGGCACATCTCAACCACAGAGGAACACTACCCAGCAATAAAAAGGAATGAACTATTGATGTATGCAACAATTTGGATGGACCTCAAGGGAAATATGTCAAGTGAAAAGAGCCAATCCTGCCAGACGCCACAGAGGATTGCAAGTTTGAGGCAAGGGGCAGCCAGTGTAAGTTCGTGAGACCCTGAGTCAAGACAAAAAATAAAACAGGGGCTAGGAGTGTAGCTAAAGTGGTAGTTGTTGTTGTTAGGTGCCATTGAGTCGGTATCTGACTCATAGCAACCCTCATAGGGTTTTCAATGGCTGGCTGTTTTGGGATTGCCTTGGGAGTGGATTGCCAGGTCCTTCTCCCATTTTTGCGGTGCTGGGAATCGAACTCGGGACCTCAGAGACTGCAGCGCAGCGCTCTACCAACTGAGCTAAATCCCAGCCCTAAAGTGGTAGAGCACTCACAAAATATGCATGAGGCCCTGTGCTTAGCCCCCCAATACTGGGGAAAAAAGCCAATCCCATGGGTGACAGGATTCCATTTATGTAACACTATTGAGACAAAGGGCTGGGATTTAGCCCAGTTGGTAGAGCACTGAGCTGCAGTCTCTGAGGTCCTGAGTTCAATTCCCAGCACCGCAAAAATGGGAGAAGGACCTGGCAATCCACTCCCAAGGCAATCCCGAAACAGTCAGCCATTGAAAACCCTATGAGGGTCGCTATGAGTCAGATACCGACTTGACGGCACCTAACAACAACAACATTGAGACAAAATCATCAGTGCCAGGCATGGTGGCACAGACCTATAATCCCAGCACTCAGGAGGTAGAGGCAGGAGGATCACAGCAGCAAATGTGAGGCCAGCCTGGGCTACACAGCAAGACCCTGTCTCAACAAAATACTCATGCTAAGCATGTGCTCTACCACTGACCTACACCCACAGCGCACCAGTTTTCTGTTTTTACATATACGATGTTCCCACTGAGGGAAACTAAAGGTACATAGGACCTTTCTATAATATTTTTGCAGTTTCCTATTAATTTCAAAAAATAATAGAAAAACAAAAAAGCCTGTGGAAAAAAACCTGTTGGGTCTTTGTATAAAGACCCAAAGTGCCAAATCAGATTCAAGTCCTGTTATCTTTGGCCTGGAATTGTTATTTTAAGGTGTGGTGTTGGGGATGGACAGGAAATCTTTCCGGTTCCTTTCCTCTCAGAATCTCTACTTACCAGCCACTACAACAGTACCTGGCCCATGGTTGGCATCATTAGAAGGAATGAACTGGCCGGGCACCGTGGCACACGTCTGTATCCCAGCGACTGTGGAGGCAGAGGCAAGAGGCTCTCAGGTTGAGACCAGAGGCAGTCTGTATAATTTAGTGAAACTCTGTCTCAAAAAGTAAAAAAAATGGGCTGGGGAGGTATAGCACTTGCAAAACATTCAAGGGCAAGGCCTTGGGTTCAACACCTAATACTGAAAAAAAAAAAAAAAATGAACTGGCAGTAAAGTATGTCTTTATTTTAACAATGGTTGGTACAATTGGCAACTTTCCTTTTTTTTTTTTTTTTTTTTTTTTTTTTTTTTTTTTTTTTTTGTGGTACTAGGGAGTTGAACCCAGAGCTTTGCACATACTTCACAAGCGTTCTACCACTGGGCTACATCCTCAAACCCTTTTTTATTTTTTTTAATTTATTTTAATTAATTAATTAATTTATTTATTTATTAATTTATTTATTTATTGTGGTACTGGGAGTTGAACCCAGGGCTTCCCGCGTGCATGCTATTTAAGTGCTGTACCCCTGACCTGCACCCTCAGCCCACCTTTTTACTTTTTTTTTTTGAGATGGGGTCTCACTAAGTTACGCAGACTGCCTCTGGTCTCAAACTTGCGATCCTCCTTCCTCCGCCTCCCGAGTCGCTGGGATTACAGGAGTGTACCACCGCACCCAGTGCTTCCTTTTTTATTTTTTATTTGGAAACAAGATGTGTCTAAGTTAGACAGGCTGCCTTCGGCCTCGAACATGAGCTCCTCCTGCCTATGCCTCCCGAATCTCTGGGAGCCTCTTCGCCTGACCCTGGCAACATCTTTTCAAGGGCTGGACACTACCAACCGCCCTTAGATGGAGGGGGCTGGGGTCCAGGACTGGATGCTTTCTCATCAGTGTCCTGTGAGACCCTGTGAGACACTCATCAGTGTCCTGTGAGTTCAGCCTGTTTGTTGACGGGGAGAACATTGGGAGTTCTTCTCTAGAGATAAGGAGCGTGTCAAAGCCTGGACACTATAGGGGCGATTTGAATTGTCACTGGCTCCGTGGAGTCTGATGGGGTGCTTGGCATGTCATTTGTGCCAAATAAATTCATTTAATGAAACTAGCTGAGTGCTTCTGCCCTGAGCCAACCTAGGCACTATTCTGGCTTCAGGCATGTGCCAATGAGTAAGACGAAGTTCCTGCCTCCAGGAACCCGGTATTCCTGAAGGAGAAGGAAGTAAACAATCATTTCAAGTTATAACAGGGGCCACCAGGAAAAGTCAGTCAAAAGTTAGAAGGCCTTGGCGTGGATTAGCCTCTCAGAGGAGGTGACATTGAGATTAGTGAGACCCCAATGATGAGAAAGAGCTAGTCAGGACGAGAGCATTCCAAAGACAGGGAAAAGAATGTGCAAAGGCCCTGAGGCAAGGATACGCTTGATGGGAGCATGGGGAGCAAGGCAAAACTGCAGAGGAGTGCAGGGACCAGGTCCCAGGGGGCCTATCCACCATAATATCATTTTATTTGCTCCTCGTCATCCTGAGTAGAGGGATTATCTTCTGTTTACATTTGGAGAAACTGAGGCTTAGAAAGGCATGGATCTCGGCCCCCCTAGAAAATGGTAAAATCAAGATAGCTTTGTAGTCTCCAAGTCCCCACTCCTGCCCTGTCCAAGTCAGAGTCCACTTTAGAAAAGATTTGTGAACCTAGGTTGGTTGGCCTCAGAACCTCTGGGGCCCCCCTTCAGTGTGTTTTTCCTGCCTCTTCCAGACTCCAGGTGTGGCCTCCCCAACCAGCCACCTACAACTTCCCCCATAGCAGAAAGTGGAAGCCTCTGTCCCTTACAGGGGCCCTTGGTGGGGTGGGGGTGGGGGGGAAGAGCAGCCACAGAAGTTTTGTTTGTTTTCATTTTTTTTTTTGAATAGGGAGACCAAAGTCAGGCAGTCCCAAACAGAAAGCTTTGTCATTTCAGAGGAAGGTGAAGGCTGTCGAGAAAATGGGTTCCCGTGGTCATCTCTCCCTCCTCCTCAGTCCTCCGCAGCTTCTCTGTGGGACAGGGTGGAGGCAGTGGGAGACCCAGTAACTCAATCCACCCTCACCCCTCCCCACCACTCCAAAATGGTCCTGATTTCCCCAACGTGCCTGTTTCTACCCTGTGCTGCTCCCCTGCTTGGAGGACTGCTCCCATTTGAGGACCTCCTGTGCTACCCGGTTCTCCCTCGTTGGACCCTTGTTCTTGACTGTAAAACTTACCTTTTTTTTTGTTGTTTTGTTTTTTGTTTTTTGTGGTACTGGGGGTTGAACCCAAGGCCTCATGCTTGCATGCTCCGCAAGTGCTGGACCACTGAGCTGCACCCCCAGCCCTTTTTTTTTTTTTTACTTTTTGAGACAGGGTCTCGCTAAATTACACAGACTGCCTCTGGTCTCAAACTTGTGATCCTCCTGCCTCCGCCTGCCGAGCCTCTGGGATTACAAGTGTGCGCTACCACGCCTGGCAAAATTTACCTTCTTCATAGTTCCTACAGGAAAGGGGGCTCAGGCAGCAGAAGATTCATCTGGATTGAAGAGCCAACAAGAAGCAGAGCTGGGGTTCAGACCCAGGTCTATCTGCCCACTGCCCCCTTTCTTTAGCTCTCAAACACTCTACCTTGCCTCCTCGTGGCCATGCTCCGTTCCCAAAAGCCTAACTCCAATAGCCCCTGGCCCAGTGAGCTTCCCCTGTTCCCCCGGCCCTGCTCTCCCTCCAGAGCCTGCTGGCTTCCACTCTGGCTTTCACGACACACCTGCAGAGGGCTCTGCTCAGGGTCTCACTTGCCATGATCGCTCCTGCTGGCTGCTCATGTCTGTGCTTCATTGGACCTAGGGCCATCACGTGCGCCATATTCCCAGACGCTAGCAAAAGGGCAAAGACACAGTAGGCATCAGTATTTTCTGAATAGATGATCAAATAAGCAAACAAATGAGTGAACTGCTTAGAGAGAATGTGTGTGGGAAGTTGACCCCACAGGGGCTCCCTTAGACAAGCCTTGCCTTTCCTAGGGGCCTAGGGTAGTGAAATGAGCAGTTATCTGTCTCGTTTCCAATTATTATTGTCATTATTATTCTTTGTATAATCATGGTTCCTTGTCTCCCACATTCTGCAGTTCTGACAAGCTGGGAAAAATCTCTGGCCTCTGTGCTGTTTCTACTCCAGATAAAGGCTCTGGTGTAGCAGGAAGCAAGGTCCAGCCTCTAAATGTTATATCATGTAATATACATATGGCAAAATTCAGGTGGGAGATCAAAGGCCACGGGAAACAAAAGAATTGCTGTTGCTGTTAGGTGCCGTCTAGTCATGTCCAACTCATAGCGACCCTCACAGGGTTTTCAATGGCTGATTGTTTTGGGATTGCCTCAGGAGTGGGTTGCCATGTCCTTCTCCCATTTTTGTGGGGCTGGGAATCAAACTTGGGATCTCAGAGACTACAGAGCAGTGCTCTATCAACTGAGCTAAATATTACTGCCCCATAAGTTAATAGACTTTACAAGCCAAGAAAAACCTCTTCCAAGTGATGCCTTTTTGGTTCTATGATTCTCAATCATAGCTCAGTATGGCCTCACTAGATGGGGAAAGTCCTTTACCTCACCTATGGGGAACTAGCCTACACAGGTTAGAAAACTCTCAACACTACTACTAACAGAGAGAGTATATAGTGGAGAAATCATCATACTGAACAAACCCCTCTTAACACGTTCACCTGACTGAGAGAGGCTTGGGATAATTTGGGAAGTCTAAGAGACTGGACTGCCCCAGTTGGAGTGTATTGGATGTATGGAGACAGGGTTTATGCCCATCTCCCCGATGACTGAAGGGGGAACTATGTTATAGACATAATCAAGCCCTCTTTCTTCCCATTGCCATTAAAAAACTGGGAAACTACTAGGCTATCCAGTCTTGGCTCCCTTATCAGGATGCCAGAAAAGGAAAATAGCTATAGGAGACTGGAAAGATGATGGGGATTACCCAATGTTATAGCCCAGCCACACGGGCCCAAGACAGGTCATGATCCCCATGTATCCCCATGTATCCACTGCACCCCCATATACTGCTAAGCTGCAAAAATAGGTTACAGGCAGTGCTTGAGTTAATAACCAATGAAACAGGCAAGGCCTTAACTCTCCTCACTCAACAACAGAATCAAATCAGAAATGCTATCTACCAGAATAGGCCAGCCTTAGATTACTTGCTGGCTCCAAAAGGAGGAATAGATGAAAAGTTCAATTTTACCAACTGCTGCCTAAAAACTGATGATCAGAGACAAGCTATAAAGGGCACAATGACAAAGATTCAGAAACTAGCCTATGTGCTAGTACAGACTTGGCATGGATAGGACCCACAAAGTTTATGGGGAAGCTGGTTCTCCACCTTCAGAGGATCCAAGACCTTAATGAGGGAAATACTAATCCTCATTGGCCTATTCCTGATTGTCCTGTCCCTTCTCCCCCTGGCTATAAGAGCTATATGTTCTATGATAGAGACAGTCATTCCTCAAAAGGCTGGATCACGTGTTTTACATAAACCATATCAACTCCTACAACAACAGGTAGGTGGTGGGATCTGAGAATAAAGAATTTTTTTTCATGGAGTCCCAATGGGGGGAATATAAGGAGGGAAAACCTAATTAAACTGCGCCAGGCCCCAGCTCCCCTAAGTCTCAGGAGTTTACATCCCTCAATCCCCTGATCAAAGGACAGGACCGCACTCCCTTATCTGAGGAATGGCAGGAGCCCCTCTCTCTGAACACAGAGGTGCTGCAGTAAATCCCCCATGTGGACACAGCCCATGGCGTTGAGAAGTTCTTTCTTTAAAGATTTTGTAATCACAGACATTCTGCTTTCTGCTTGTATTGCTTTATAACACCTGCAGACTGTTTAAAATAACCAATCAAAAAGAAACACACAGATCCCTTTGTCTACTAGTCTGTAAGCCCTATTTAAGGGACAGGAAACAATAACTCACGGGGTATGGCCATTTTGGGGCCTAAGAGATCCTGCCATTGCTCTGCCAGCAATAAAGCCCCTTCCCCTAATTAATGCTAGTGTTCAGGTGATTCTTTCTCTCTGATGGGGCTTGCTTTCTGCTACACTGGTAGAGAAGTGCCCTCTGGGAAAGACCCTTGGAACAACAAAGGGTTCATTCCTGGTCAGTCCTCAACACGGTGGCAGGTCTGCCTGAGGGGCCAGCACCCAAGTCCAGCTCAGCTACATGTTAGCTACATCTGCTGAGCACAAATGGATTTATTTTAGCATATGTATAAATATTTTCAACTAGAGGTTGATAGGACCTCACATATGTTAGGTGAGCACCCTACCACTGTGCTGCACTCAGCCTGTATATATGTTGTTGTTGTTAGGTGCCATCCAGTCGGTGTCCGACTCATAGCAATCCTATATACAATAGGTGAAACACTATTGGCAGCGCTTCTCTGCTATTCATAGGATTTTGAATGGCTGATTGTTTTTTGGGAGTGGGTTGCTGGGTCCTTCTCCCCCTACAGCACCTGGTGTTCCCAGGCAGTGTCCCATCCACGTACTAACCAGGCCCGACTCTGCTTATCTTCCAAGATATGATGGGATTGGACGCCACTGTGGTATGGCTGCAGGTGTGTGTGTATACATATACATGTATATGTATATGTATACATATGTATACATGTATATGGAAAGTAGGGGAAAAAATTGGCATGGTATACCAAGGTAGGCATACACAATCTCTGCATACACCTGGATATTCTCTTAATACATACAGCTATTACTTTTTGGTGCTTATATCAGTGGTTTGTACTTGCAACGGGAAGCTAATTTAAGGAAAAAACATGTTGGAAAAATGGGATGGGTTCCAGAATTGAAACCCAGGCCTCAGGGAGAGTGA
>VMDO01010037.1:0-73723 GCA_007922755.1 Pedetes capensis
TTTTTTCATTGTATACAGATCATATTTTCCATGTTGAAATACATCAAATTTTAATGAACTATTACAGTTTCTCATCTTTATATTTGAGAAAAAGTATCATCATCAGCAAAGATTCATTTTTATAAAGGCTTGAAATTTTCACCAAGACACAGTCTTTAATACCTAAACATTTTAGTCCTCTAATAAACCTCAGCATATAAAGGAAAGAATTATTCTTCTAGATCTTAGTCAAGAAGCCATTTATGAATCTATTGGAATCCATAAAATTTAGATATGATAATTCAAAATATAGTTTTAGTCAATTCAGAACACAAGCAGAGAAATGCAATGAATGTTCTTTGTGAGAAGCAACCAGTTAAAAATAATCTATATTTTGCCAATAGCAAAGCTGTAGTGGAAATTAAAATGAAACAAACATGCTGTACAGGACCTTTCTCTAAGAAAGATGATAGTATTTCTCTGGCCTATTATATTGGATTCCACATCATCACATAACTGTACCAAGATTTTTAGTTGTCAGGAATTATTTTCATACCAGTGAATACCTATTAATTTCCTGACTTATTTCTATATAATGTCAAAACTCTTGCTATTCTTATGTAGAAAAAAATCAACTTGCTATATGCAGTGGCACAAATGTATTATCAATGGCGTTAAAAGCAAATGTAAATAACAGATTTACAGATCAGCCAAGTATTATTGTCCCACTACATTCGGTGTTACCAATGGATACAGTACTCACGAAAGGGAGTATTCTAGGTATAGGTAACTCTCTGGACATAGGATGATTCAACTTGTTGGTCTGTAAATTACATACTTGTAGTCAGCATGTTGCCAACAGGTAAGCAACACACATATTAAATTATATCGGACACTTTGTTCCCTGATATTTACTACAAACTGCTCACTATCCCTCTCAATTTGACCAGAAAATTAGTTGCCCATCATGTCATCTCTGATTCAGACTTGTTTTTAACATAAACCTTGATCTGACATTATGATTTAGATCAAGCTGCAAAGGGAGGCAAGAAAAAGAGAAAAAAAAAAGGAAAATAATAAAAATAAGGAGGAGTGTTCAAGACTTTAAACGCAATGATCATAGATGTTTTAAAATGTTTTGAGCAATGTCAGAATAATGCTAATTATAATATGGCTTTCCAAGGAAAGCATCTGTGAAAAATTAAGGATGATTTCTATGATTTGCACATTTAATTTTACTATTTTAAATATAATTTCATTATTTTATATTGACTCTAGCTTTTAGAAACAAGAACTTACTAAGTGAGCATAATTGTGGTACTTCAAATAAGAAAAATTAAGATTTTCTTTTTTGTATTTTATTTATACATGTTAATGTGACACAGAGTAATATGTCATTTGATATATCCATTATTCAACTATTGAATCACTTTGGTTATGTTTTCATCTCCTTAGACATTTTACAGAAAAGAATAAATAAAAGAAGAAAGAAAAAAAGAAACTCATACAGTTGCATCCTGTATTTTGCAAACAAACAAACAACAACAACAACAACAAAAACCCGAATAATTGTATCAAACTATTCACCTTTACTCAGCTAAGGGAAATCCATGTGCTTCTAAGCCTGTTTCTGCAGCTATGGTTTCCAATAAAAGGATTAGGACCTCAGCTTCACTTGTGTAAATTTCAAGTGGATACAAGTGCAGAACATTTTAACTTATCCTTATCACTCCATCTTACTTTCCAATATATAGAATACAAGAATGCAGTCCTATGGCTACTTTCCTATGGCTACATTCCAAATCCTATATCAGACTCTACAAGCAGAATTTACCACCCCCCCTTACATTTCCTCCTCCCACTACAATCTATTAAAATTAAAATTGTGTCTAATTCTACAGGAAAAGTCTGGAGAATTTTAAATAATTACTATACCAAAATATCCTGATTAGAACATTTTCACTCTTCCATCACTCCAGAAATAAAACATAACTGCCAGGCAGAAGCCTACACTTCATTTCATTCAACCATTTAAAATACATGAAATAAAAATGTCTTGTGATGGCAGCACTCCACTGTCATCTGACAAAGAATCAGTGTTGTAGTTAAATTGGAAAATGATTTTATGGACCCAGACTGAAATACAGTTTGAATCTTGGAGTTCTGGCTTTCTCCAAGATAATATTCTATACGTGTTATCTTCAGAAGAATCCATATCAAATAACTGAAATAAAGATGTGGGTCCAAAAAAAATACTGAATTACTCTAACATTGATTCCATAGAAAGTAACAGGAGCATGTCAAAAAAGTAAAGTACACTCAAAAGACTGAAAACCCTGCCTCTTTAAACCCATTTCCCAGAAGCCACCCTAACTGTAATGCAAGCCTTTATCAAGGCAGTCAAGGTAACACTTCATGTTGATCCTACCTGAGGATTAATAATTCTACAATGCCAACTTGGGTGTAAATATTTGCACTCCACCTGCCATTTTGTTTTACCTTCAGTGAAACAGGATAGTTCAAAGAGAGGGCTTGGTAAATAAGAAATTGTGTATAAAAATTAAATCTATTAATAAAAACATCTCAAAACTTTTTCTCCTATCAAATTTTGAAAATTCAATTTTCTGGGCTACATCTAAGTAGAGGGCAATACAAGGGTGAAAACTAATGCCTTTGCTTGCTAGAGAATTTCATTGATAAAATTATAATAGCATATCATAGAACAATGGATCTTTTTTTAAAAGTAACCTAAGTTCTCTGAAAATCACCTCAACTTTTCTATTAAGGAACTATTTTCAAAGATAAACAAAAACCAAACCAAACCTTTTTGCATTGATAAAAATTAGCTTCCACTCAAATTTGTTGTAATGAAATAAAGTTAGAACTTTTATAAAAATACACACACATATCCATGTGAGGTTAGAATACTCATTTGTTAGGCCAAAATGAGTATTTTATTTTTAAATTTTTCTGGGAATATATACCACTAAATACATAGGATAACTTTTATTATCAAAAAGATTAAAAATTTTTGCTGGAAGCAAAGAACAATTGAGGGCTATAAAGAAAATACTAAACAAATCTTGTTTTATTAAAAATAAAGTATATTTTATATGATTATATTGTTATTATATCCACAATTTAGTAAGAAAAGCAGTCTGGATTTCACTCATCTATTCTTTCAATACTCATTCATAAGCCTCAGTGCCCATCTCTGTTATAGACAGTGGAAATTCAAAGGCTTGCCATTAGGCATTCAACATAAAGAAGCTCATAAATATCTTCAAGTTTTAAAAACAAGATGTCAAAGTGAGATCATAGAGTTAAGTCATAAGGTAAAAAAGAAAATATGAGGGAGATAACCTATTTTCAAAAGACAACTTTTTCAGAAAGGGTAAGTCATTGTTCTAAGCTTTAATAAATATAATTCTTTTGTAAAGAATCCAGAAATGATCCATTCCTTAAAATATTTCTGGAAAACTAGTGTGCTATGAAATATGTTTAGAAGAAACTGGAGAGAATTTATTTCAGAAAAAGACTGCTTCTATTCATATTTTTCTCACCTGTGAGAGCTAAAAGTCAGAGGTTTTCTGGTATTTTCCTTGTATTACTTAATTAAATTTTGTTTTTATTTAAAACCAATGCAGAGATTTTGAGGTGAGAAATGAATATTATGCAAGGAAGATGACAATATCAGTTTTGTTAAGAAAGTTTGTGTTTTGTATGTAAAAATTTGAAGACAAGAATAAAAGATGCTAGGATTATTGACAAGTATACATTTGTGTACTCAATTTCTTAATAGAAATTGATGTGCAAGCCTGAGCTCAACATTTAAGTTTGTTTCATTCATATTTGTAGCTCATTTTTGAAGGTATTCGAGGTCCTGGGATAGAAGGTGACATTGCCATTGATGATGTATCAATTGCAGAAGGAGAATGTGCAAAACAAGACCTAACAACTAAGAGTAAGTGTCTTTCCTTGGACTTGGACTAATGTGATGTTAAAGTAACATAACTCCTATTACATTGTTGTTGTTTTTTAGGTGCCATTGAGTCAGGTCCAACTCATAGTGACTCTATGTACAACAGATGAAACACTCCCCCGACACTGAGCCATGCCCGGCATTATGTCAGTGCTTCTCTGCTAGTCATAGGGTTTTCAATGGCTGATGGTTTTGAGATTGTTTCAGGAATAGGCTGCTAGGTCCTTCTCCCATTTTGTGGGTGATGAGGATTGAGCCTAGGGCCTCAGCGAACTAAAGAGCAGCACTGACAACTGAGCTAGACCTCAGTCCCTATACCATCAGTGTATTCTAATTTTAATAAACTTGCTTTTGTTTATTTAGAAATTTCTTATATCTGAGATCCTAAAGCATTGAAGATTTTTTGAATCAAAGTATTAAATTCCACTGAGTCGTATTTGAACATAAAATAATTTTGACTTAAATCTATGTAAAGCAAACACATTTTGACTTTTACACAAGATTTAAAATATTTTAATTTATACCACTTCAGAGGAGTTTTTGAAAACTTATATTAAAATATTTGATGACTCTATACACTTAGTATCCATTTTTCTAACCACAGCTATTTTTGTTCCCCAAATTGTTTAAAAATATATTTCTTAGATCTAACATTTGCCAATTGTTTTAACAGATGCAGTACTATAGAAAATTTAGAGTGTGCGTGTGTATAGTATTAATTTTTTCTAGTATTTATCTACATCACAATGTTGTTTAGTATTTAGATTTTTAGTTTTCACATTGGTTTAAATCTTACAGTTTACTGAGATCTTTAAGTTTTATCATAACACATCCATTTTTAGAATAGAAGTATACATAAAAATAATAAACAATACAAAAAACATCAGAATCATGTATTAATCTGCTTCCTAAAACCTTCCTTTCCGTATTATACACTTGAAACATACATTTAAAATGAAAGATTGTAGGATTTTCTTGGGCCCATCTGGAATCTTTCAGTGGTCATATAAAGAAGAAGCAAATCAAGTTAAATTTACACAAATAATTCATCAATAATTTAGTATGTACAAAAGCATAAAAAGCCATGTTATACAAGTCTAGAGCAAATCAGAGTCTTTGTTAACTTAGTGTATTTAGTGAGAATGTATTTTAGTCTACATGTTGAAAGTCAAATTTTTACAAGTGTCCAGTGATTGCTCAGATGAACTGAATTGACTCCATTCTTTAGCATTGTAAAAAGACAAAAACCAAGATTGTATATAACAATGAGCCATTTTATTCCTAGTTTCTTGTCATTACACTTTGCATTGAAAATACACACCAAATACTTCTTGGGTCTGGCTAATTTTAATTTAGAAAAATCAGCAGCTATATCCAAAAGAACTAGGTTTGTCTAATGCACAGAAGAACTTGCATTTTCCTTAGAAAAGAATGGAATTTCTTTTGAATTTCACGTGAGTTCGTGGCTTTATATTAACTACAGGCAGTTACTACTTTATGCACACATTTTATATTTTCATATTTTAATCACTGAAAATTATTATAAATTAAACTCACTAAGTTAAACTTTCCAAAAGAGGAAAATGAGAGAAGAAGCATGAATGTTAAGAGTTGTTACGTGAAATGACTACCAAAGCCACTGGAAGTTCATTATTTTACAATAGAACATTTTCATAATCAGTTTTCTCCTCTTAAACTAGTATATCAAGAGAAATGTGTGTCTGGGTAGAAATACATGTATTGGTGGTACTTTTTATTCCCTCTTTATAAATTCAGAGAAAGAATTCTAATTTAACAAAATTGTTCTTTTTAGTATGAGAAAGTATTCTGTTACATTTGTCTCTATTTAAGTGTCATCAAATTCATTTGGATGGAGATTATTTGGTCACTATTAAATTAATGTTAAGTTCCAAGAACAAACCTGCCTGAAGGCCAAAAGCCTCTTCCTAAATGCTCAAGCTCTCAATCCTTTGCAGGCAGTGAATGGTAGAGTTCATACAGTAAGAGCTGAGATCTTCTCTGTCTTGAAATCCCAGCTCTCTCCTAGGTGAGAGGCATTTTGTATCTTTAGGCAAATCATTGAATATCCAGTGTTTGTGTTTGCCTTCTCAGGTAAGGTATGTATTGCAAGTGGCACACCTGGTCAGCAAGCTTTAGGTGAAATACCAATTGCAATATGAGTCTTAAGGCAGACTGGTGGGAGGAACTTTTTAGTTAGACTGAATTTGTAAAAGCTGAGCTAAAGAGATAATTATTTACCTAATTTATGGATAATGAATTGATCTAAAAATAGATAATCCACAATTTTGATACTGAATTTCTCTAAACATAATTATCCCTTCCTAGTTTGCATCAAGAGTAGTTTTCTTTCAGTCTTCAAGCTTAAAACCTTCTGGAAGCTTGAAAAAAAAAACTCACCTTTTTTGGATTTCTGAGAATATTCCCTATGTGCATTCTTTCATAGCCCTAGCAAACTTGTAAAGTTGAGCTCAACCACAAACCCATGTGAACATGGTCTGAACACGTTTTTATAGCATATGTTATAAATTTAAAATCTACAAATATTTTTATTTCACCAAAGCCTAACTTTATATTCAAGTTATTTTTCACTAGCCTTAGAAATAAACCTGAAAAATAAAACAAAATTGTTTTCTAAAAATGTTTCCTGTGTATTAATTCTGTTTTATTAGTTTATCGAAGGTATATTGGTAGCTACATGCAATGCTTATTCTCCTTTTTTGGTTTTGTTTTGTTTTGGATTTTGATGCTTATTTTCTTTATCTCTAGATTCTGTTGATGGTGCTGTTGGGATTTTAGTTCATATATGGCTTTTTCCGGTTATCGTCCTCATCTCTATTTTAAGTCCTGGAAGGTGACCTTATCCTGGCAGAGGCTGCAAGGGATTCACCAGGCACTGGCATGAAGAAAGAGTCTTTGTAAATGGACATTGAAAAAACAAACTACCAAAGATTCCTCCACTGACTACTGACTCAAAAATAAAAATAAAAATAAATTTTTTAAAGCACTGGGGATAAAAAAAAAAAAGACATCATGGAAGTATAACTTATTCCAAACTACATGTAAAAGATAATCTTGACCTGAGTAGAAAAGAGACCTTCAGGTGCTTTTGTGGCTAATCTGTATCATCTGGTTGAACTCTGGAAAAAAAAAAAAAAAAAAAGGAAAGAAAAAAAAAGAGCTATAGAAATCCTCGTCAAAGCACAAAGTCATGGCTGGTTTTGTTTCAAATGAATAGTTTGCTTGTTACCATGGAAACCTAATGGCCTGCCAACAAAAACCTCACTGTAAACAGGGTACGTGAAGAGCTGGCATTTATTTTCCTTTCAACAAGATTTTAACTAGAGAATGGAATAAATGTAGGCCCTTTTACCTTTGGCTGTTACCCTTCCTTGAAAACAACCCGAACTCAGAATTATTTAAAATATTCATTTCCTCCCACCCTATCCCCACCCCAAGTTTATTATTATTATTATTTTTCCCCTCCCATGGCTAAGCTAGATAACTGTATGCTGTCTCTTTTTGCATGCACTACTATCCAGGATGGTAAACCTGGGCTTACAAATTACACAGGCTAATTGGAGTTTGCTTGCGGCCACTTGAACACCCAAACTACGTCATCTGTTCTAAGAAAGAAACCAAACCACCATCTTTTATAAATTGCCATGGAAACCAAGTGCCTTCAATGAAACAAGCCCGAATAATTTTCAACTCAGAAGCTTGCACTGCTAAGAGTGGTTTGTGTAAAACTATTTTGTAAACAAACTACAGAGCCTAAATGTGCAAATTATAGGCAAGACAACAAAAGCCGCTTCTGAAGAAGAAAGGACCAACGAAACTGCTGCGTAAGCCCATGCAGACAAGATATTTGTTGTTTAGCCTCCTAGACAGCCATGGCCTTTGGCTTAGTGTCCATTAGAACACAACTTCCATTGAGACCAGACATGGGAGCAACACTTTTTTCTTCCAGGTTATTAAGTGGGTCAACCAGAGCAAAAGGTTGTTAAGATAATGCTTAGCGAAGAAGGTGGTAAAACACAAACGTGGTTTTTTACTATAACCTCCTTTTGAAATGAAATTGGCCCTAGCTCTAGGTGGAACAAGAAAATGTGGTTGCAGTGCATACAAACTCTACAGTGGAACTGGGCCTGAAAAATCTGGCTTCATTCTAGACACTGAAGGTAATATGCCTCTGCCCTTTAGTCAGACTCTGTGCAAATTGTGAAATATTATTTTATTATTTTACTGAGATTAAAAAACACTTTTACAAAAAAAAAGTCAAAAACCTGTAAAAATGATTTTGAGCTACCTGAGGACAAATCATACCTTTAACCAGCCAGTTTTCCAATGCATTGTAAATTTCACTTAAACCTGTTGGTTATGAAAATTTGAAGATCTTTTTCCTTAAATTATCTCAGCTTTTAACTTCATTTAAAAAGACTTTTGTCTAAAGAAGAATATTATTCTAATATGTTCTTTCAACACCCCAGGATTAAAAAAATAACTGATTATGCAAGTAATTGGGATATAAGTATTAAATTATAACATTTGCAAATATTAATATAAAAAGCACAACAAAATGTAGTGGAAAAATGATGAAGCTTGATTTTTTAAAACAAATCTGTAGAAATGTTTGTGCAAATCCAGTAATTCATCTTAAAATATAATTTTACAGCTATGTTTAATAAAGCCTCTTTCCAGGTAAGGTATGATAAGCGGTATGTGTGTTTGTTGAGCAATATTCACTTATCACTGAAATGAGATTAGTTATACAATTTATTGGTAATGTTATCATGGGATAAATGTTCAGTGCTTCACACACCTTAATGTCTGCAGGAAGAAATTTTAATAGGAACACCCTGATGCACTCTCCTATATTTGTAATACATGTAAAAAAATATTATACCTTTGTAGGCAAAATATGAAATGAATACAGACTTGAAATCTAATGTATATTTTCATAGTCAGTTCAAAAAGGTACCCATCAGATTATGTACGTAGTGATAAAATCGAGCTAAACCAAGTCCTTTAAAGAAACACGTATCACAATTTATTTAAATGAATTAGTCATACTGAAAATTTTCAAAATTTCAAAATCACCTTTCTATTTTATCAGACCAAAGAGGTTCAAGTAAATGATATCTGGGACACTTAGCTCAGCATTTGAGAAATCTACCTTCACCTTGATTTACCTATTATAGGAACTAACCACATTTTTTCACTGTCCTGTGTTAGTAAGTCATCTTTTCTTCCCCCTGCATTTTCTTTACCAAAAATATCAATAAATATGCTTTTGATCTAAAGAGAAGCTTAACTCATTGCCTTCTTTCAATTATCTTTAAGGAGTTTTTGGTTTTGTTTTATTTTTTTCTTTTTTGAGGTACTGGGGGTTGAACCCAGGGCCTCATGTTTGCATGCTTTGCAAGTGCTGGATGGCTGAGCTGCGGCTCCAGCCTTTTTTTTTTTTTTTTTTTTTTGTCACTTTTTGAGACAGGGTCTGGATAAATTATACAGACTGCCTCTGGTCTTGAACTTGCAATCCTCCCGCCTCCAAAACTGCTGGGATTACAGGCATGCGCCATCACACCCAGCTCTTTAAGGAGTTTGAGTGAGGCTTTTGCAAAACAAAACAAAACAACAGAAACAAAAAGCCCTAAGTTTAGAATATTCATGTGCATGTGTCCTTTTCAGGAGCACAATCAAATTTCCTTTTCTTCTAAGTAATCCTGCACAAAGAAAGTGCTATAAGTAAAAGTTTTAATTGTACCATTAAGCATTTATAAAATACTAAAGTCTTTTCTAAACTCTCACACAATAAGAATATATACATCTTCAAAGTTCACAAGAACTGGCTGGTACTTTGGAATTAATTTTGGTTAAATTTTTAAGAAATTGGAGATGACTGTGATGAACAAAGGGGCAATCAGAAGTGCAAAGCAATCAGATAATATTGAGATAGTAGTAAATTAAAATGTATATCTCAAATATGTTCTGGATCATTTATGTCAAGCAACAAACAGAATCAGTATTTTTTACTTCAGATCAAATGTTTATTTGCTTTAATTAAAATAAATGGGTAAAAATACAGAATATTTTAACTAATTGGAGTAAATAAAATTATATTGCCTCTTCCTTAATATTCATAGCAGTAATGAAAACTTTAAAAACATGTTTAGCAACTGCCTTTTTCAATTTTTTTCTATTTATTATGTTAGACTCATCAACACATTCTCCCCTTTCCAGTTTGATAACATATTTAAAGTATAATCAATGCCATTTTTTTTTTGTTGTTCTTTTATAAGAAGGCATCTAGCAATGAAGTTTTTAATTTTCTGGGAGAAAGAATATTCCATGTAATCTCCTACTGCCAGTAATTAATCCTGATTAAATAATAGCGTTATCCTGTTTTATCAGTTCAAGGATGCTTGTTTCAATACATTTTAACACTTTTGCAGGTGGGCTTATTTTAATTGTAATCAGCAGCATTTCTGTGTAGTGATAATGCATCCTAGAACTGATGGCATCTTAGATAAAATGAAATACACTAAATTCACTAAAGCTGCCAGAAGTGCTAAGTAATGCACTAATATTACTACTTTGCACCAAATTCCAAAGTGAGAAAACAGATTACCTAATTGTAGCTGTAGGATTTATATTAAAAGCTCATAGACTATGCAGTATTTAAAATATAACCTACTTATTTTAATTTTCCTTTTAAAACCTAAGCCTTTTCTTCAGTACTTTACATATATAATTATTCTTGCTTTCTTTTTTCTTTTTCTTTTTCCTGGCACCTATTTTTATAATTCCATCACAAATTACAATATGTATCCCTGGCTTAAAATGTTTCCTGGTTCCATATGACTCAGAGTACTTAGTACCTCAGAAGTTTGGCCTACCATTACATTTGCTTTAAAAGAACTGAAAGATGCATGGTACACCACAATGTCATGAAATTGACATTGAAACTGATGGTGTTTCATTTCACATATATCATAGAATTGACCTTGGCATGGCAATGAATTATAATAATCAGATTTAGAACCTAGCTACTCAGCTATACCATGTAATAAATAGTAAAAATAATCCCATTCTTTACTTTCATATTTGAAAATAGGATGAAATATAAATTACAACTGTACTAACTTTTCACCAAACATGCATTTTTATTTTAAAGACTTTATAATAAACTTGTCTGTCAATAAAATATATAATTTGAAGAATAATTCATTTAGTTCTGTACTTCTGACTCTATGAAACTGGCTATGGTATTTTTCATGGTCTATTTTTCTTTGTATGTTTTGATTAGTGATTGGAAAGATGGTCACAAACATCTGATTTTGATAGACTGATTTCAAAAGATCCTGTTGAATGCATGTTCTTTCTCACAAAACCTTTTTTTTTTTAAACTAAAAAAAAATTTTTTTAAATGTGCCTTTCAAAGATCAGGGCCACTCAACAGACATTTAAATTGGAAAACCTTATACCCCCCCCCAAGTACATTTGTTTCCTGGTTGATGACTACATATTAATTGCTTCATCTGTGTCTCAACAAAGCAGAAGGTATACTCTTCTTGCAACTGGGTAGTTGATGTCAATGAGGAGTTATTACATTTTCTGTGAAAACAATAAAATCATAGGGTTCAATCCCAAGCTATTTCCTTTCCTATAATGTTCCCTTTGTGGCTAACCAGTTCAATTAATTTTCTTAGTGCTTATTTTTAAAAAGCCATGTCTGGAATTTTCTACTTTAACTTAGAAGAAAAGTTACCAAAAATGATCAGAAATTTTTTCAAATCTAATATAAAATGTCTGCTAAATATTCATAATATGTATAAGTAAACATGTATGTTGTTATATAGAAAAAGAAAGACTTAAGACTTGAAATTGTAATGTGAAATATGTCCATTCAGGAATGATCCCTTCTGAGTTCCTGTCTACTTAGAAAAAGAAATGGTAGTTAAAGAGAGATAAATATTCCATACATTTATATATGGATTAATTTATTAACATATATTAATTTAAAACATAATAAATTATAAGAACTGATTTCACTACCCTGAGCCCATGCTGAGTATATTGAAATTAAAGAGCTGGAATTCAAAATTTGGAGTAAGGCAGAGGTTAAACTCTGGGTAGAAATTGCAATAGTTTTCTCAAGGGAATATTTACAACTGATTGAATTTAATTTCATTGTACTAATTTTCCATGAGATGAGCTGAAATGTATTCTTATTTTTCAATAAAATGATGGGAAATTCTATGAAATAGGGATTAGCTTGATAGTTTCAGTTTGTTTTTATATGGCTCTTAAGTGTTGTCCTGGATTTCCAGCATACCATTTTTATTTGTTGAGTCTCACTAGTATATTTAAATATATAAGTTTAATCAAATATACATTGTGTTAAGTTTATATGGAATATTAGTTACATTTGAGATCACAAAGTTTAGATTTAACTTAATTTTCCTTTTGATATTTTTCTTCTGGTAAATAGTTTCAGATAGCTGTATGTTATTTTCCCTTGGATTTTTTTTTCAATAAATGAAATTATGTTAAATACTCTATTAGTGTTTGGGGGAAATTTCTGCTGTCAATAAGCAATTAAGTTAGAAACAAAAGGATATTTAGAATGGCAATTATATGTGCAATTTAAAATGAAAATGCCCTCATTTCTTTCACTCTCAAGAAGCTTTTATAGACTCAACACTGCAGTGAGCACAATTAGCCCATTAAGATATGTGTTGATTTTTACATCCTTTGTGAGAGATCATTTATAAGATTGTGTTAAACAAGTAGGCATTAAAATCTTCCTGAATGAATGTGATTGAAGAATTATGACTCAATTTAGTAACTCTGAGCTTCTGTGTGGTATGTGAAATAATTGCAGTTTGATGGTGCTAATGTTATTCAGGAAGATAGAGTTAATCACATATTTCATAGGGACACTGTGAGCTAAATGTGAATCTTTTGGGGAAAACAAATACCACTGCTTAACAATGACGTGTGAATCAAAGCATAAACAGAATACTTTAGCCTAATTTTTTTCATTTTGGTATTATACCTTTAAACCCATGAACTTTTGGAAATGCAGATATAATTAACATTAAAACCCATTAACTGTGTTTGAAAATCAATTCCCTCCCAACTTCTCCCTATCTGTCTATTAAATTATTGCTTATTCTTCCTAAGCCATTTTAGATTAAGGACCTTTCCATATTTTTATTTTTTATATTACTTATAAAGTCTTCTGTAGTTATATGCATATCTGCTTCCCATATGAAATTATAACCTCTTTCATGGCAAGGCATGTCTTTCACGTCTTCAGTAGTTTTTATAGTTCCGAAGTAAGTTGTAAGTCTAGGTTTTGTGGAGACTATAGGATGAATTATTGTTGAGTTAAACCATGATTTAGAGCAATATTTAATTTCCTACTCAATGAACGTAGGAAATGTGCAGTACTTTCATCTTTCACTTATAAAATCAGTGAAACTTCATGGACAGAAGACATTTATTGTACACTGGCAAAAATGAGAATCTGACTAAAACATTTTCAACACAATTTTCTAGCATCTCTTAGTTTAATATATTATATATAAATGATAATATTTCTTAATAAAAGCAAATGTCATTATTTTCTTTGTGGGCAAAAGTATTATCTGATTAACATAAAATTACAGTAATTCTTTAATAATTTATAGGATTTCTTTTTTCAACTACAATGCATTAATTATAAAACATTAAAATATTTTTCACTTTATTGAGTTCCTATGTATTCCAACTATATTCAAAGTCTTAGTTCCTTTCTACGTTTGTTACAGAATATATTTCTTGGGATCCAATTATCCAGTAGGTTTTAGCTCAGTTGGTGGTGCACTGCTCTGCAGTCTCTGAGGGTCTGGGTTTGATCCTTAGCACCACAAAAACAGGAGAAGGACATGGCAATCCATTCCCCAAGCAATCCAGAAACCTTCAGCCATTGAAAACTCTGGCATGGTCACTATGAGTCGGAGATGACTGGAGTGCACCTAACAACAACAATCATCCACTAATCTTGAAATATAGAATATTTAGAAATGCAAATATTTTTCAGTGTTGTATGATAATTTAAATTGTAAAACAAAATTATAAACATAAGAAGACATTCAGTTCTGGGTAAAATGTAGCAAAACAAATGGGAAACATTTATTTCAAAATTGGAAACAGTGCTGAACAGAAATTGCTATGACTTTTTTACTATTTTAATTTGTTTTTCTTTGGATCATGTTTTAAATTCTGGAATCAGCACAATTCAACAGGCCAATGAACTCCAAATAAAAGAATGGTACAGTGCTAGTATGTAGCAATCACACAATAATTGTGAAGGAAAAAAAAAATGGGGAAAAAAAAGTAGTACTTATTTTTGTCTAATTTTTAATGAAATAAACATGCATCTTCCATTTTTCATTCATTTAGGCTTTGAAAACATCACATACAAGATTGGAATGGATTTTGCATGTATTCAAAAGACCTTTACAATGCAGAGGATCTGAGGGCCTCAGGAAGTTATCCATTGTGAATCAGTACCTTTCACTAGGGCTTCTAATTCCTCACTTACCTCCATTCCTTCATGTTTAACCTTGCCTTCTCCATTTAGCCTTCTCTCAAGTTACAAACACTTTCATAAAATAAACACAATAAAGCCAAGTGTGGTGAGGCATGCTTATAATCTCAGCACTGTGGGGGCGGAGGCAGGAGAATTGTGAGTTCCATGCCAGCGAGGCCTATCTATATCGAGATCTGTCTCAAAAAAACAAAGATAAGCACATTAGTTCTTTGTATTAGGGGGTAACATTTATCAGCTCATGCTCTTCTAATATCTAGAAAACACTGTGAGAAAACACTGGATATTCTGATAGATGCTAAGGAATAAAAAGGAGAAACACACAAGGGCAAGACACGAGATACCAAAGACAATACACATTTCACAGTTTTCCTAAGGAGACAAATCCGGGAAATGTAGATAAAATGAGGGATTTCAGGTGGTCACGTACATGCAAAGGCTTAAAGGACAGAATGATGAAAACTAAATAATGGCAACAGAAAGTGGGTCCCAGAGAAGAGGGCCCTATGAATAGACATGGATAATGTAGTTTACGATGAAACTAATCCAACTACCGTGTTTATGTCAGTAGAAGGGAGAAAGAATACTTCATTACCGAATGCATAGGGTAGAGACACAAAAACTAAAAAGGGAAAATAAAGTATTTAAATCAAGTCTGTTTGCAAAGAATGCCAATAAACATATTTGCAAATCTTTTACCACCTGCTCCTCTTTCTTTTCTTTCCTTTGCAGTGACTATAGCTACAGTTTAGCTTCTCTGTCCACCTTCTCCTTCCTGTTATGTGAATTCACAGTATATAGGTTAATCTAGAATAAATTGTACTTCCATATGAGTTTTGGCAAGCAAGTTCCTGTCCTAAACTGCCTCTGTTAACAATCTTACTCCACCACTTCCTCACTGTATAATTTTAATCAATTTATTTAATGTCTCTACAACTGAGTTTTCCTTCCTGTAAAATAGGGACAATAGCAACCATAAATAGCATGGTATTCCATAGCATCGGTGGAAGGCTCAAATGAAATTATTTTTGTAAAGTACTTAAGTGATTTCCTAGAATATAGCAAGCATTAATGAGTGATAACTTTTTATTGATATGCTTGCTATTTTTAGAGAAAAAGTAATGCTACAGATTACAGTGTCTGTCACACATGTGGCACACATGCCATCTTCGGAAGTAAACACTTTCAAATTATTTCCACTTTCTCCAATAAACTTCCTTCAAACCCATGCTTACATACACCCATTTTATTTATATAATGATTTACCATTTTCAAAGTGTTTATAAAGTCATCCTTTACCCTGCTCTAACCCCTAATAGTGACTTACTCAAGGTATATGTAAATATAAGTATGACAGATGACATCCAGTCCACTTTTCAGCCCTCTGTCTTTCATGACATGTGATAATTACCCTTTCACATGTGACCCAGGACTAAAGAAAACAATGCTTAATACACATTGTTTTTATTTTTTTATCCAGTGTACTTCCAAATATTGACAAATCTAAAATAACATCATTTTATGGACTGCTAAAAATAATAAAGCATTCTGTATTGCTGTGATTACAAGATACCACCAGTTATAATTGGCAGTCCTACTTCAGAGATCCCAGATTATAGAAAAAAATTTGAATTTTAAGACTAATGAAGTATGGCATCATTTATACTTATACCAGTTATTTTATTTGGAACTCTCAGGAAATCTTTGTGTATCAGAATGCAGTTGGAGTCAGACTTTAGTGCAAATCAGAATCATGAAGGATAGTTGTTAGAAACTCAGATTCCATGGTCTTGGCATGAGCATTTTGATTCAATAGAATTTGTGGAAAGGAGAGGAGCTAGGTATTAAATAAGTGGCTTAAATAATTCAGATCTATGTGATCCACAAACCCCACAATTTGGTGAACATGAGTAGAAAGAATGTAATTTCAAATTCTTCTTACCCCTAAGAGGGCTGTGATTTTGACTAGATGGCTGAAAATCTCCGTGCCTTACTGTCCCCTGGGGACACTGGAGAGAGGGCTGGAGCTAGCCTGCCTGTGTTCTTCCTGGCATAAGATGCCTCAATTCCCTTATCTCTAGAAGGGGGGAATATGTTATTCAACTAATACACTAATGTGTGTAAAACATTTAGAATATTTTTCCACATAACAAGTACTCAGGTATTGGCTCACCTATAAAAATTTAGCAATAGTGCCCACCTCATAATGGCATGTTGATTAAATGAGGCAACCCTTATTGATGTTTAGCAGAGTGTTTATTTTAAGGTATGCATTTAATAATGTAATATATATTTTTAAATAACTTCTTTAAAATTCTTTCCATGAATAATACTTAGTTTCCTTTCCTTCTTTTATCCTGAAGATAGACTATGAAGAATCATTTAGAATATTTTAATGTTCTCATTTACCTGACATAAATATTAGTCTTTAAATGAGGTTAAGTTCTTTGACATTACTTTATAATATAAATGATTTTTAATCATTATTTTAAGAATATTAAAAAGTTAAGTTAGAAATAATAGACAATTATTGAATCACGACAATTTAGACATTCTTCAAATGTTAACCATTAATTTTTACATATATGCCTATATTCTAGACAGAAATATTGATCATGTTTAAATTAACCTTTTCTTGACATAATTAGATTCACGTGCAGTTGTGTGGGAACGCCACACAGAGTTCCACAAATACTGTATCCACTGTCTCCCAACAATATTTTGCAAAACTGTGGTACACTGCCATAGCTACATTCCTGACACTGATATAATCCAATGATCTTGTTCCTCAGTTTTGTTTGTGCTTGTTTATATGTGTGTATCTATTGTTATATGTATTTTTATCATACCTGTAGGCTCTTGTATCCATCACCACAGTCAAGATATAACAGTTCAATCACAAGGATCTCTCTAGTGTTGCTTTTTATAACACACCACCTTCCCCACAGCCCATCGTTTCCCCTCAGCAACAACCAATCTGTTCTCCATTGCTATAATCTTGCCCTTGCAAGAATGTATGTAAGTGCTATCATACACTGCACACATTTTGGAGATTTGCTTTTTTCACTAAAATTAATTATTGGAGATTTGTCCAAGTCATGGTATAAATCAACAATTCTTACCTTTTTATTGCTGAGTGCTGCATAGTATGAATATGCCACAGTTTGTGTAGCCACTCATCCATTACAGGACATCAAAGTTGCTGCCAGTATGGAGCTGTTCCAAATAAACCTGCTGGAATCATTCCTGTGTACATTTTTGCATGAACATATGTTTCTATTTCTCTGACATAAATGTCCACAGGTGCAGTCACTGGGTGGTATGGTAATTCCATGTTTAGTTTTAAAAAAAATTGCTAAATTGTTTTCAAGAGTGGTTGTTCCATTATGTATTCCCACCAGCAATGGATGAGTGATCCAATTTTTGTACATTCTCACTAACGTTTGTATTCGTTACTCATTTATTTCAACTATTCTGATAGGTTAATGATATCTCAATGTGGTTTTAATTTGCATTTTCCTAAAAGCAAATGAAGTAGACCATCTTTTCCTTTGCCAATGAATATCATCTTTTGTGGATTTTCCAGCAATGTCTTTTGCCTGTTTTCTAATTGCACTTAAAAGAAACAAACAAAACAACAACAACAAAAACCATTGGGCTTTGCAAGCTCTCTCATATTCTACATTGAAGTCATTTTCCAAATATGTGTTTTTTTGAATATTTTTTTACCAGTCTGCACCGTGTTTTGTCATCCACTGGTATTTGCAGAGAAAATCTTTTTGATATCATGACAAGTTTAATTTTTGTTTTCACAGATTGTCATTTTGGTTAAGAAATGAAACTGAATCTCTCTCTCTCTCTCTCTCTCCCTCTCCCTCTTCCTCTTTCCCTCTGTCTCTCTCTATCATCAATGTTGTCCTTATCTTATTCTGAAAAATTGGGTAGATTTTAAGTCCTGCTGCAGTGTCAGGTGCATTCATTTTAGTTTAAAATACTGACATTTTCTCATAATTTTCTCACAGCAATGACAGAAGATATAAAATAATGAATAAATGTGGTTAACAATTTAGATATTTGGTTTTAAATCTAAATTTGGAACATTACCTTTAATACTAATTATATGATTTTATCTGACTATACCATGAAAACATTTGTATATGCAGAAAAATAACTTGTCTTCATCTTGACACACACCTAAAGACTACAGCTTTTAAAAATTTTGTTTGGGCTTTTTGTTTGTTTGTTTGCTTTTGTTTGTTTTTTGAGATACTCGGGGTTGAACCCAGGGCCTCCAGCTTGCATGCTTTGCAAGTGCTATGTCACTGAGCCACTGAGCTCCACTCCCAGCCCATTTTTTTACTTTTTGAGACAGTTGTTGTTGTTGTTGTTGTTGTTGTTGTTGTTGTCGTTAGGTGCCTTTGAGTTGGTATCCAACTCATAGCGACCCTCATAGGGTTTTCAATGGCTGACTGTTTGGGGATTGCCTTGGGAGTGGATTGCCAGGCCTTTCTTTCATTTTGAGACAGAGACTTGCTAAATTACGCAGACTGCCTATGATCTCAAACTTGTGATCCTCATGCCTTAGCCTTCCCTGTCGCTGGGTTTACAGGTATGCCCCACCGCAGCCAGCACTTTTAAATTTTTTAATTTGTCTTTAATTCTACTTATGTGAATTATATTCTAAAAATAATCAGCTAGACATGCTACAAGTTATGCATAAGAACAACGAGACAGTTTATAATGGTGAAAACATTGGACATAATCTAAAATCTCATCATAAAGGGAGGGTTAAACAGAGTCATGCTCATTTTATACTTCCACTCCAGTTTTAATAGCCCAGTACAGCCTAAGGATTGCAAATTCTGTTAAGAGATTTCTTCAGGGGCTATGGCCTAACCATAATTATAGTTCAAAAGTGCCAGAAATTTAACACCATCACAACCAGATACTTCCCACTCTGCTGCCCAGTACTCACAACTCTTCACCAGTGCCCCAGCTTTCCACCCCTGAGGGGAACTGACCATGAGGAGCCTGTTTGCAGACCTCCAGAGTTCTTCCTTGGGACCAAGTTCATTATCCATGGTGGTCCCTGTGCTAAGGGCAATTCTTTATGGGTTGCCCTAACTTCTCTCTCTCTGTTCCTCACATCCCTACTAGGACTTCCTGAAATTACCATCCATTTAAAATACTACTTTGAAACCTTTGACTCAAAGACTGCTTCTGAGCAAACTAAAACAATGGTTTATTGATAGAGGAGAGAGCCAAGAATCTGCTTTTGAAAATACACTGAAACATTAGATACTAATATCCAAATACATCCATTATATATTATTTGGTTAAAAAATACATAACATAGCCAGGTGGGTTGCCCTACACATAATCCCACACTTCAGGAGGCTGAGACAGGAGGATTGCCATGAGGTCAAGGCCAACCTGGGTGAGTTAAAGGGAAAGCAATGCTGTTCAGCAAAACTCTGTCTAAAAAAAATACATAACATTACATATCATCTGACATATTTTTAAGAGTAATATACACCAAACTGCTAGCATTCTTCCTCTCTAGTTGGTGTAGCTTAGCAGTTTCTATTTTACTCCTGGATTTTTTTAACATTAAATATATATTAATTTGTAATCTTAATCTAGGGAGAGAAAAGAAAGAAAATGGGTCAGTGTAAGGAATGGTTTTCTTTTCTTTCTTTCTTTTTTTTTTTCTTACTTAAAAGTGGTTCTTTTCTAGACTTAGGAAAGAAAATTTAGCTGTAAGCATTCTTCTTGAGGGCATAACACAAAGAGGAAAACTGCATGTCTTCTTGGTCAGATATTTAGGCATGAGCTTGAAGAGTGAAAGGATAATTACCAAATGCAAAATATAAATTACGCATGTTGGCAGAGGAAATCAAGCAGGTTGAAGAGTCGAAATGCATTCTATTTAGTGAGGCACACTTAGTTCAAACTTTAGATTGAGAAGATTAATTGAACAGCAGTGAAAATCAAGTTTGAAAATTAATGAACACGACAATGTGTACATTAACAATGGGCAATAATGAAGAGTTTACATGCCAGGAAAAATATATAGAATTTCTGTCTTAGAATATAATGGACATGTTCTTTAAGACTATTTTTTTCCACTTTTATCACTTCTTTTCTGTATACTAATTATTTGTTGATCTCAATTATAGTCTCTGAAATGCATTTATTTGTTCTAGAAAATAATACACTGTACATGAAAGCAATCTCCATCACAATGAGCACATTTCTTCCATCTTTCTGGCCCAGTTAGCTTTGTTGATTTGGGCATGTGCTAATGAGGCCGGTGCTGTAGGTTCAAACTCCATCCTAATTAGCTAAGCATAGAGAGATCAGCTTCATGGATACACACTGCTAGTGTGAGCCAAACATCTGAGCAATCCTTTTTATTGGTTAGATATGGGACTAAAACAGATTGTGTGGCTAAACTGATGGATTTTACTATCACTGCTGAGTAAAAATTTCAAAGCCTCTCTTTACACTGGTGTATTAATATGTGCCCCAGCTTCTACAGTATTCCGTATGTCTAGAATTGCACCAACAGTCACTAAAATATAAGCCAGAAACCTGCAAATCAAAGTAGGTGCCTCAACTTTGTTCATCCCATCCTCTATAGGCAATTCATCACCACATCTTGTTGATTTTTGCCTCTTGAATATATTCTAACTTTCTGTTTTGCTACCATCTTTAAAATCACCTAGACTAAGTTACCATGAGCTCTTGCTAGGTCACTACAGTAACTTCTCATTGTAGATCCTTACAACCAGTCCTGCAAGTCTCGGTAGTTCTCCACATTGCAGAATTATTTGTCTTAAAATATAAATACAAGTTCACTATCTTTCTTAAAGCTTAATAATGGCTTCTTATCCTATCACTCTCTAGAGAAGGACTAAATCCTCAAAGTAGTATAAAAAGCCTACATGATCTAGATCTTTCTCACTAACCCAACCTTATGTTCCTAGTCTACTGGCTCCTAGCACTCTTCAGTACATATCCTATCAGTATCATAAAATTTTGATGAAAGAATGAGTGATTACCCTACCATTCTCACTCCTTATGTTTCTTCAGAAACAGCTTTTCTTCAGTTCCTCCAGTTTACCTTCATATGCTCAGGGACTTTTTGTCTACTTTTGCTATGTCTCAAAGTTGCAAGCCCTCTTTCTTTTTGCCCAATTCATTCTTAGTCTCAGCTTACACACGTATTCCTCTGGAAATGGTTTTTATATCATTTAGACCAAATCAGTTTCTTCATTATATTCATCCTCTATTTCCCTTTGGAACCTTCCTTGAATGTTTGAGTAATTATTTATTTTATTAATAGAAGTTCCCCAGAGGAAATATGCTTGTGTTCATTACCATTCTTTATTCATAAGTGTATCTCAAATATTTGTTAAGTGGCAATGAATGACCGTGTTTCTCCATTATGGATCCTTTAGAAGTCAAATCCAAAGACTCACCCAAAGATTCATTCCCCTCAATCATTTGATTCTTTTGATAGTATCCATAGCACTTTTAATTTTAAAATTTAAAAATAATTGGGATAGGTTTCTGGATTTGCTGACTTTTCCTAATTCTTTTGGGTACCATCTATTTTTATTTTACATACCACCTATTCTTCTACTTTTAACTATAGGTTATTTCCAAAGGTCTACATTCATTTTTGTTAAGTCTTATCCCAACAACTGCAAGAACTATGCTTTAGTGGACAGTGTCCAAATTGACCTTATTCTCTTGGCTTGCATCTGATACATGGATTTAAGATATATGATGAATCATACACTCTACAGTACAAATCTTAAGTCAGCCCCTTCCTCATCCCTAAAACCCCAATGTTTTCCCCAAATTCTGAAGTTCTTCTGAATTCTCTATCTTGGTTAATATAGCAACAATTCTCCCATTTCCTCAGCCAAACGTGTTCAACAATATTTAAAACACACAGAATCATCTTTGCCTCCATTTCCCTTGTGTCCTAAATGTAATCACTACCGATTCCACATTTATCATCTTTAACTCTTTTTAAACTTCATTCTGCTTCCACAGAAATTCAGACTTTAATTTTCATGGGTCTTGACAGTATAATAGAATCTTATCTCAGTCATTGCCCTTATGTCTAATTCTTAAATTTACCACCATAACCCTGCCAAATTAGTATTCCTAAATAGAGTTGGGGAGAAGGACCCAGCAACCCACTCCCAAAAAACAATCAGCCATTGAAAACCCTATGAACAGCAGAGAAGCACTGACAATGGTGTTCCACCTGTTGTACGCAGGGTTGCTATGAGTCAGACACAGACTGGATGGCACCTAACAACAACAGTAAATAGAGTTGTACTCCCTTACATGAATGTGGCACTTCAAACATACTGGTCCCCTGCTCAGGGATCCTTACTGTTTACCTATCATATAATAAGGTACAAGTGCCTAAATGTGTACCCACAATATTCTTAAATATTTGTATTATGTTGCTATAGTGCCATACATTGTAATTTTACTGGGAAGCATACTATTCCTATATCATATTCCCCCTTTCTAAATTCTTTGAATTTTATATTACTGTCCCATGTGACTTATGTGACACCTTCTAGCTTGTGATTCTGGGGGCAGGATCCTATCTATTATTATACATTCATGTCAAATACTACTTTTTTACCTGATAACCTTCTTGAAATCCATAACACTCGATAGTATCTTTTTAACCAAATAGATATTTTGTTTTATAGTATAAATGTTTGGTCCTTGTCTTCTTTCCTTAATAGAGACTGTAAGCTCCTTAAGAGCAGGCATTATTTACTATTAATTTTATTTTCCCTGCAATGGCAGTTTCAGGGATTGGCATATTCTAGGTGCTCAATTAATATTTCTTGAATTAAATTAAGTATGTAGGAAACCAAACTAATTAAAATGTGTGTGCATGTGTGTATACATAGAGACATACATATGGATTCAAGAAACCAATCAACCAGTAAAATTTATACAACAGAATGTACCGAATAAAGAATTTGATGTTCCTGCTGTATCACTTGTTTTATTATAATATTTAATATTACTACTATTTATAGCCTACAGCTGTAGCCCTGTGGCATCCAATCCCGTCAGATGTCAGAAGCTAAGCAGGGTTGGGCCTGGTTAGTCCTTGGATGGGAGATCGCCTGGGAACACCAGGTGCTGTAGGCTTGGGAGATGGACCCGGCAACCCACTCCCAAAAATCAATCTGCCATTGAAAACCCTATGAACAGCAGAGAAGCACCAACAATAGTGTTTCCCATGTTGTATGTAGGGTCGATATGAGTCAGATACCAACTCGACGGCACCTAACAACAACAACAATAACCATTTATAGAATTTGTCTTTAAATTTTCTGAGAAAACATTAATATGATGTTCCCAAATGCTCTATGAGATAGTAAAAAATAATAACAATCCTCATCCTATGGATCACCAAACTGGAGTTGAGATTTTACTATTGACCTACATAAGGTGACATGACTGATAACAAAGTTAAAACCAAAACGGGGGGGGGGTGTTAATATTTACCACCATAACATATTCTCTTCTAAACCTAGTATTATCTGTTTGCTGATATAAAGTGAATTACTACATTAGTGGTGTTTGATGATTTAAGTTTTTTTCTATTGTTGTTGTTGTTGTGTGCCGTCCTGACTCATAGTGACCTTCATAGGGTTTTCAATGGCTGACTGTTTCGGGATTGCCTTGGGAGTGGATTGCCAGGCGCTTCTCCCATTTTTGCAGTGCTAGGAATTGAACTCAGGACCTCAGAGACTGTAGCACAGCGCTCTACCAACTGAACTAAATCCCAGCCCAAGTTTTTTATCTATAGGCATAAGTATAGAATATATGCTGGATATTCTAAAAGATGAGAAGACTGACGAAAGGCTGCAAAAAGAACAAATGCCAGTAATCAGAATTTTTCAGTTATTTGCAATTACCCACACATACAAAAAAACTGTGCATATATTTTATACACCTGTATGTACACATGTGCATATATATATATAAATGCACGACTGGTTGTATATACATGTTGATCAGCTTCTCATTGAAAACTCTAAGCACATATTTATTCCTCTCAACCTTTTTGTGATTTAGAAATAAGTTTTAGTGACTGTATCTCTAGAGGTCATTGTAATCTCTTAACAAAGTATGATGAATCTGTATATTATACACTCACAGGAGATAAAATTAGCAAAAAGATTATTTTCATCCATATTCAGTCATCTTCATGTTATTTTGAAGTTATCTGTAATATCACCATAAATGAGGTTTATTATAACTGTATTTTAGTGTTGTTTGTACACAGAAGTCTGCACATTCAGATCCCTTGTGACACTTTGCAGTTTGGATCTAGAATTATTTTGGAAATAGTACAAGGAAGACATGGTGTTCAAACTTCAATAGCCTTCTTCACTCATCCTTACCAAAGAATACGGGTTCAAGAGAAGAATTAGAAATGTCATGTGGTAACATAAAGTGTTCTGATAATAAAAATATACAAATTTTTGTGTGGCTTTTTTTCTGACATACTCACACTAAGAATCTGGTGTGACTAACAGGTTTAGGTCCAAGTGCCCTGATTTTTCTAAAGAAAAGATATGACTTTGTTGTAAGGAAAATCTATTTTAGTGATTTCACTCCCAAGCACAGTTTTATGAGAAGAGCTATGTCTGTTTCTACTAGGTGATAAGTATCAAAAGGAAATCTCTAGACTATTATTTCCATGTTCAAGTTTGGTAGAGATAAATTTCATCAATAAAATTTAAGTCAAAAGAGTAGAAAAATATTTTATTTACAGTGAGTAGACTACAAAGAATACATACTTCTTACATGATTTCCTAGTGTTACCACCACTATTCCTATAAATTAATTTGTTTTTTCTTTTAAAAATAAGATTGGGAAAATGTCAGTTTTGCAACTCAACAATATGAAAGCAGTGTCCTATATAAAATAATTCCTTTTGCTAGGAAGGAAAATTGCAATCTAAGAAATGTTTAGTGGCTAGGAGAACATTTCAGATTTAAAAATAGCTTTAGAATACAATTTAATTTCTCTAAGTACTTAGATGTTTTTTCTTTTAACATTTGAATTTTTTTTTGTTTTTGTTACCCCAGTTGTGAGTTAGTTGGGTCTTTTGTGTTGAGGCAGATGAATATCCTATACTATCTAGGTCTTCAATTCAGTCATGCTGGGTTTAAAACTATTCTGCTTCTTTTTCATTCCTGGGTTCATTCCTTCAAGCAGAGCTATACAACATCCTATTATGAGCTAGGCATAATGCTAAAAACTGAGAATATAAAGTGAACAAGATGCATGACACTGCCTATTTTTTGGTAAATATCATCAATTTAAGTATGCTTCTGCTTTTTCATGGTTAAGGCAATCTTGTCCTAATCTTTTGAATGGGAAATAGCAATAAATCTTGAGTAAAAGATTTATTTGCATGTTTGAAGTAGCTCTATTCAATTTTCAACAAATATCTCTTTAAAATACCTCACTCAACCAGTACTTCTGAATGTCAGTTTCATTTTGGCTTTGCATTGCAAAATTTCAGAGGATCACATTGAAAATAAGAGAACACTTTATTTCCATAGACCATCTTTAGCTTATTAGTGCAGTACCCTTTTATAATATGAAACTGCCACAGTGACCAAGATAGGGTGATCACAAATGGAAGGAATGTTATGGCTCTGGAAGAAGAATATTATACAGCTTTTTGAAGGTCAGTTGAGCACTCATTTCTCTCAGATATAATATTTTGCAAAATTATCATTATTATTGTTTTTATTGTGTAACTAGAGGGCTGAATCCAGGGCCTTGCACATACTTTATAAGCACTCTGCCACTGGGATGCACTGCCAGCCCCTGTTTTATTTTTTATCTTGAGACAAGGTCTTAATTATGCAGGTTGCATCTGGCCTTGAACCTGAGAGCCTCCTGCCTCTACCGCCCAAGTCACTGGAATTACAGATGAGCACCAATGCATCCAGCATTGCAAAATTATTAGCAAAAGTTATAAGGGGAATGTATTACAAATCTTGAAGATATGAGCAAATTATCTTTTTGTGAGGTTCACTCTGACAGAAACTTTAATTTAAAAAAAGAAATATCTTTACTGGGAGCTTAATGAAATTGGTGGCACTGTGCAGTCAATTGAGAAAGAAGCAATATTTAAAGAGTCTTTGATTAAATATACATATTCTAAAAGAGCTATTAGAAGTCTGACTTTCCTTATCCTTAAACAAAGTAATACTTATCTGATTAGGTACTACAAGCAAAGCTTCCAGATTTGACTTGCAAGTATAAAAGAAGAATGACCTAGAAATAAAATCATTGGATTTGGAGGAGCACCTATATTTTATAACGACTATATTCTGTCCTCAACCTGCAGAAATTGCTGTAGATTCAATAGTTTTGTGAAGTGACAGCTTTCATGGCAGCATCATCAAAGTTGTTTAATTTTTATTCAATTATTGAGTTGTAGTAAAAACGTTTCTATCCACAGATATTATGTTGAGCTTCTTTAAAATGATAGATGTATGCACAAATCTATCTACCCATCATTTATCAAAAACAAGTGACTTCTATGAACATGAACCAAGCATTGTTCTATGTACTAAGAATACAATAGTGTAGATCGAAAAACACTCCTCCTTATGCAGTTTATATTCTAGCAGATGTAGAAATACAACTACCAGTGCTGTTACTGCAAACAACCACAATAAATAAACTGTCTTATGTGTTAAGCAATGACAAGTGCTATTAAGAAAATAATACTAATAAAGCTGGTGGTAAAAAAGAATTGGGATTATAGAATGTTATAGGATGTTTTGCTCTTGATAGGTTTGAAAATATTTTAGGGAATAAATAAAAAATCATCCATGATAAGGAAAGAAAGAAAAAAAAAACATTCTTTACTCAAACTCCTTAACAATGAAAATTGCCTAAAATTGTGCCAGGCACAGTGACCCATACCTGTAATTCCAGGGACTTTGGAAGCAGAAGAAGGAAGATCACAAACTTGAGATCAAAGGCAACCTGCATAATTTAGTGAGACCTTGTCTCAAGATAAAAAATAAAAAAAGGGGTTAAGGTGCAGCTCAGTTCTAGAGCAACTGGAAGGTAAGCACAAGCCCTAGGTTCAACCCCTAGTACTGCAATTTTAAAAATTTGTCTAAAATTTCATTTTTTCTCTGTTTTCCCTAATGAGGGAAAGAGAAAAATGAAAACTAAGAATTTCACATGTCTAGAACTGATTAAAAACCAAGTAACTCAAATGATTAAAAAAAGCTCAGATTAGCTGGACTGTGTGGTACACACCTATGATCTCAGTGATTGAGGAGACTGAGAGAGTAGGATCATGAATTTCAGGCCAGAGGCAGCCTATGCAACTTAATGAGGCCCTATCTCAAAAATTAAAAACTAAAATGGAGCTAGGAGCTGGGGGTGTAGTTACATAGTGGGGCACTCTCCTGGCATGGCCCTGGGTTTAGACCCCAGTACAGAAAGAAAGAAAGGAGAGCAAGCAAGCTAGGACTGATTTTAAATAAATATAAATTTTAATGTATAATTCTTGATATTCAAATTCATATGAATTATGTTTATTATCATCAAAACTGGGTGCTCAGATTACTTATTTAGTTAGACCTAAGTTTTTTGAGTTTGCCACCCTCCCTCTCTCTCTCTCTAAAAGGCACATGTGAGAAATATGAGAAAGAAGGTTCATAATTTTAATCAATTTGACTTCTACACACACACACACACACACACACACACACACACACACACACACACGTGCCTTTATCTCTAAACTTTTTTCCAATCTATCTTTTTAGGTAAAACATTCAAACTTTTAGATAAGAGTTTAACTCCTATCTTTCTTGCCTTTATTTCCTGTCTAGAATCTAATTAATCAGTAAATTCTACCAATTCTTCTTTCCATCTCTTTCCATTATGTATTTTATTCCCATTGTTCTCCTGACTATATAATTCTGCTCATGATATTTCCTTTCCAAGATGTCTTCAGTTCCCTGTGCACAAAATGGATTCATGCACGCTTTTACTCAAATGTTAATTGTTCATGAAGCTGTCCTTTGCTACCTATAGTCCATTAAAATTCTTGTTTAATTTCATGTTCCTTTGGGCATGTTTCCTCATCACTCATAGTTTTTATGATTTTGTTATGTACTAATTCTGTTGGGGATTTTTAATAGGCACTCCAAAGCTAGGGTCCCTCATACTAGCCTGAGGGACTGACCTCTAGGTGACCCCAGGGCCACATTCCACTCACTCATTCCTACCCCTCCCATTGAGTGAGCAAAGATGGTCCCTGAGCAGCCTGACCAGCCTCAATCACCTCAATTTTGATTGGCTACCCCTAGTACCTCAGTTATATAACTGCCCCTACCTGGCAGGTATGACAGTTTACCTGACGTACCTGTCAGGAATGTGCCCTGATTGGCTAACCCCAGTACACGCCTCCCTCTGGGACCCTATATAAGCAAGGCTCCTGGACCCCCTTCACCCCACCACTGTTCTCCATCCTTTAACTGCTGTCCTGACCCCATCACCTCGATCCAGTGCTCCCCAATCCAGCAGAAGATCTCCAAGCAAGCCTACATGTCATGACCAGGGGCCCCGAAGTGCTGACGGCTACAGGCAAGCCATGAAGAGCCTCCCAATTCCTCCCACCCTTGGGAAGGAGGGAGGCAGAGAAGGCGAGCTGCAAGATCAAGACCACCGGACCTCCAGCCCAGTGGAACACCAACTGCTTATAGCTGCACCTTTAAGGCTGAGCTGTACCACCAGTGAACCTGCAGCATTCTATGCTACAGGCTTAGAGCTAGCACTTGAGCACTTGACAGGGACTGTTTGCTGGTTGCACCCCACTTGGGGAGTAACCCAATAAACTTTCCCTGTCCTGTTTCCTGCAGAAGGTCTCCCGAGGTCCTTTGGGGCCTCCGGCCACTACACCTACCCAGTCCAGTGGGTCCCTGATACCCACTTGGTGTCAGGGCTAAGCTCTGACCTCTGCTGGGCCTGAGCCGAACCCTGACATAATTCCACACTAATTTTAATTAATTTGAGTCTTGACAAATGCTAAACATTCTGTCTGTGGCTTATTATGGCTGTAGTAAAATGAAGTCCTAGAGATCTACCTATCCTCTGAGTGGGCACTGAATAAGGCAGCTATTCTTGAAAATATCAAAATCCAGTCTAGCAAACCTAAGTTTAATCTCCCTTTAAGACTCAATTCATGCATTTCCTCTTCAAAGACATGTTTCTTCAGCTAAATTAATATCAAAGTCCTCAGAATTTCCAAAATACATTGTACATGAAGCAAACTGTTTTGTGAGGATCTCTTGAGGCATCTTTCTCCTCTCTCAAATTATAAACTCCTTTTTCAAATTTGACCCAAAAACTTAAATAGGATCAGCCACATATGTTGTTGTTGTTAGGTGCCATCAAGTTGGGTCTGACTCATAGTAATCCTATGTACAACAGAACAAAACACTACCCAACACTGTGCCGTGTCCAGCACTATGTCAGTGCTTCTCTGCTATTCATAGGGGTTTCAGTGTCTGATTGTTTAGGGATTGTTTTGGGAGTGGGTTGCCAGGTTCTTCTCCTATTTTTACAGTGCCCTTCTCCCATTTTTGCAGTGCTGCGGATCAAATCCTTGACCTCAGAGAATGCAGAGCAGCACTCAACCAAGCTAAACCCTAACCAGCCACATAGTGTTTTCCAATTAATTGGTTATTGAACTAAATTTCATCCAATTAAAACACAAAGACCCATTTGGCTATAGTGTCTATTTGATGCTAAACCCCAAATTCCTGAGTCAGGGTTCCTTGACTCTTCATAATGGGATGGGGCTGAGGTTAAAACTAGTTGTTCTCCATTGTAGGATAAGGAGACACTACGCCAGGTCTTCTAAAAGAAAGTATGAAAAAGAAGCTATAAAGTTGGGAAAATGTTAAGTGTAAAGGAAAAGAAGTAATTCACAATGTCCCAGAGAAGCGAAGTGTTGTGTGGGGAGATGCTGAGTAGATAGAACTCTGCAGATTTATTCTTTGGTATCACCTCTGATCTCTGTCTTTTATTTATTTATTTATTTTATTTTATTTTTTTTTACTGGCCTTACTCCAGCACTTATCCTTATAGTAAAATAATGTTTGCATTTAAAAAACTCCCCTATTGAACCCGTGCATATCATAATTTGGGTATAATTTACCTGAAGATATTGGCCATAACACTTAATAAAATGTAAATACTAAAAGCTCAGAGATATTCCAGGAAGCACTCACGTACTGAGTTGTGAGATGCCATCTCAGTCAGGATGACTTATTAACACTCTAAGGCTGACTGTGACTGAGGACTCTCATTCCAATTCAGTTTCCTAAACTGTACAGAATATAGTTCTCTGGTGTTTCTTGGGTCCCCTATTTGGGTCATAAGAAGCCGATGAGTTTTCTACAGCAAGATTCCCTCACTTACTGCAAGGTACGGGAATGAGGATCCACACTGTGCTAGACAAGGTAAAGCCTCCAGGTGGAGTCAGCTGAAATTGTAGCTGGAGCCAAAAGAACAACCTCCCCACTCCACCCCCACCCCCACTCCTGTGCCTGGTGACATTGTTTGCAATTGGGAAGTTTTTGCCTTTCTTTTTACTGGTTCTATAAACTCCAAGATAGATGATGGTTACCATGATGAGGACCCCAACCATACAATCTCCAATGTGTGGCTGCTGTGTTACATAAATATTAACCAATCAGATTAATTGCCATGGGCATTCAAAAACCATCCTCTTTCCCACTCCTTTGTCCTTGTCTAATCCTCTGAAGGCAAAAATAGAGGAAAGTCTGAGTACAGCAGGCCAAGTTTGCCCTTCCCCACAAGGCAAGCTACTGGGGCCCCACAGAACCTGGCTTGGAAGGAAGGGGAGAGCTTAAGTCAAACACACACCTACGTTTTAAAATGTGCAGAATGGAATAACTGAGTCAGACTGTTTAATAATACAAGATTTAAAAACAACTTGTGGAATCAGACTAAGATGTCAAAAAGCAATCCAGAAAAAAAAATAGTGGCAACAAAGTAGAATAGGTAACAATTATAGGGTAAACAAAACAATTACATGCTCCTACTTGAATGAGATGAAACTTTACACAGCATAGCAGAAACTCTACAGATGCAAAGCATTAACAAAGTGGTTGCAGTGTCAGTCTTAGAAGCTGACGTGTGACCTATATAGACTGCACTTAATGATGACAATATGATGGACTGACACAATGTCTCTAACGATAAAAATGATATCCAAGTGGTTTTAAACCACTAATTAAATCCAGAGTTTATAGCAATTCCTCTTGGGATTATAGAGCTTTGTTTACCTGTCTTTCACTAATTAAGATGTGAATACCAAGAAATTAGTATGTCTGAAACCATGTGCTGAATTCTACTGAGCTTATAGTAGGGGAATATGGAAAGTGAATTAGATCTTCTCTAACATTTATGCTTTGTAAAGTGCAGCATCTTAAAGGTGCTCTTTCTGTGGTTATGTTGACAAAGTTGAGTCCCACTACAATAAGAGATAATGGGTGGCTTTAAATGAGCCTTTAGGCAAGTTTATTGACTAAAACTAGTTACATGGCACTCAGTGTAGTTTTGATACTTGAGTACTCAGTGAAAAACTGAAAATTTGTTATAAGATTTTGCCTTCAATTTAGGTAAAAAAAAAACAGGCATAGTTTATTTTAAAAATCTTATATTTATAGGGGCTTTCTTGAAATATTTTAACATTAGATTCTGAAATATCATTATGAAAATACAGTTCTTTAGCTGTCAGAAAGATCTGTTGAAATTCTTTCCACTTCTTATTTTTATTATTCTTTCTTTATTTTTCCCATAGTTTTACTGAAATATAATTTACAAATAAAAATTATATATATTTAAGGTGCACAACATGCCATTTTAATATAGATATACACTGTGATGTGATTATCACTATCAAGCTAATATATTCATTGTATCATATAGCTATTTTTGTGTGATGAGATCTTAGATGGACTTACTTAACAAACTTCAAAAATACAGTATTACTAACTATAATCACCATGTGTAGCTCTCCAGAACTTATCTATTCCATATAATTGAAACTTTGTAAACTTATACTTCCATTTCTATTCATATTATATAAATCTTTTGTCTTTCCCTTTTATGATTTTAAAGTGGTAGTTCCATTAAGTATGAGGAGAAAATGAAAATAAAGTACTGAAATACAGTACTAGCTTCTCTTATTGCAAGGAAGAAAAAATGTTGCATTTTGAGAAGCAGCACAATCTTTGGCAGCATCTTCTGCAATATCCATTATTTAATATATATGACAGAGGGGTTTATTATAAATTGAAGAGAGTCTGTATGATCCTAATGGCTAACCATGTAATTATTTGGGCACAAAATCTTTCTTTATAATCATTACTGTGAAAATCTGAAAGCAAATGTACTGCCATCACTGGCAATTATAAGTGCCAAACAATTAAGTGCATTAAGGATTTTAGGCGACTGGAGTTCCACTTAATGCACTGGGGTAGCAATTTACTAAATGGACCCAAGTGGCCTGAAAGATCTAATGCACCCCACAAAGGTAAGCATTCAATCATTTTATTGCCATTTGGATCATCTGTATATTCAAGAAGAGCAGGATAGTGAGGCTGAAAAACTGTCATTAAGAAATGAAAAAGAGAAAAATATACCATAACATAAGCAACTCACGAATTGAATTTTCTTGAGAAGTCAGAAATTTTTAAAATGCTTTTTTAAGAATAGTAATTTTATTAAATTTGATACAATAAATTGTAGTTGACAAATGTGGGTCTTTTGAATATTTAAGATTCGAAGTAATAACTCTTCTGAAATCTTTCCGCAAATACTAAGCACTATGGGTTTAAAGTTGTTCAAAAGAAAAAGAAAAAGAAAGTTCTTGACTAGAGAATTAAACATTCAAGATTATTCAACTAACAAGGATGAAATGTGTTTGACCTTGTGGAAGTAATGTTTTCAACTTATATAAGGATATGCAGAGTACAGGGGTAAAAATGTGCTCCACATACATATATTGAATATTTAAAGTTTTTTAATTAGTATGTTTGTTTTATTTTCATATTTCAACTCAGACTTCAAAGACATCACATATAACCTACCCTGAATTTGCTTTTTCAACTAAAAATAATTTAATTTAATTTAAATAATTTAAGAATTATTGATTCTGAATCTTGCAACCGTTTACCTTTTTGGTAGTCTATTTTATAATGTGAGCCTGCAGCCATAGAACTGTGGCCTCCGATCTGGTCAGAATTCAGAAGCTAAGCCGGATCAGGCCGGGTGAGTACTTAAATGGGAGACTCCCTGGCGACACTGTGCTGTAGGCTGGAGAGAAAGACCTGGAAACCCACTCCCAAAAAATAATCAGCCATTGAAAACCCTGTGAATAACAGAGAAGCACTAACAATGCTATTTTGCCTGTTGTAGGTAGGGTTGCTATGACTCAGACTGGACAGTACCTAACAACAGCAACAATAATTTTATAATGTGGTCATAATACCTAAATATTAATGAATAGACTCAATAATCAAGTCTCCTGTGAATATTCCTCAGTTGTTGTTATAAAAGTTAATTTTATATTAAGCTAGATCCAAATCATATATATATGGCTGGGCGCGGTGGCCACAACTGTAATCCCAGCAGCTCAGGAGGTGGAGGCAGGAGGATCACAAATTTGAGACCAGAGGCAGTCTGTGTAACTTAGTGTGACCCTGTCTCAAAAGGTAAAAAATTGGGCTAAAGGTGTAGCTCAGTGGTCCAGCACTTGCAAAAGCATGCAAGCGCGAGACCCTGGGTTCAACCCCCAGTACCGAAAAAAAAAAAAAAGAAAGAAAGAAAATCATATATATATGTATATGTTTTGTGGTATTGGGGGTTGAACTCAGACACTTGAGCTTGCATGCTTTGCAAGTGCTGGAACATTGAGCTGCACCCTCAGCCTTTTTTTTTTTTTTTTACTTTTTTGAGACAGGGTCTCAGAACTGCCTCTGATCACAATTTTGCGAACTTGCGATCCTCCTGCCTCTGCCTCCCAAGCCTCTGGGATTGTAGGTGTACGCCACCATGCCTGGCTTTCAGATCCAACATTATTTTGAGACATATTTTGTATTCCCCACTTCATAGTCTAGGAAATTTTCTTGGTGTGTGTGTGTGTGTGTGTGTGTGTGTGTGTGTGTGTTTCTGGCATGACTGACTTCAATGACAGGTTGCTTCAGGTAATGCAGAATAAGACTAAGGACATTCACAGAGAGAAGAGATCCTGAATTTCATATACATCTATGAAGAAGCACTTGAGTATGTTTGCTCAATACTGGAATTCTTCTGGATCCAAGGATGTGGTAAGCTGTAGAACTTCAACAATGTGCTGCTACTGTTCCCTACATACAGTAACTCTGGGAAAAGAAAAAGGGAAATAGAAGGCAGAGAATTGTAATTTTAAGATGAAATTTTAATTTTAAGAAATTTCTATTGGTAAGGAGAAATTTGAGCAGAGGTTTAGGAAGAAGTCAGCTCCAAGAACGTCTGGGGAAGTACATTACAGGAAAAGGAAACAATTAAAACAAAGCTCTGAGGAGGGAGTGTGCATGGCATATTACAAGAATTGTAAGGCAACATCAGTGACTAGAGTATATTGACGAGGGAGGTTCATGGGAGATGAGGGCAGAGAGATTCAGATGAAAGGCACAGAAGACACAGGGCCTTCTTTGTTTCACTCTGAGGAAACAAGGGAGATTTTATTTTATTTTACTTTATTTTATTTATTTATTGCTCATTTATTTATTTATTGAGATGGAGTCCCACTGTGAAGGCTCAGGGTGGCCTCAAACCTCCTCAGTGCTGGGATCACACAGTGGTGTAACACCATAGCCAGCTGGAGATTATAGAGATTTTGAAGAGGCTTGAAAGGATTTTCCATGTTTAAATGGATGGCAATGACTGCCCTACTGTGGATAGACTCTAGGGAGAAAAGATGAAAGTAAGAGAATCAAGTCAAAAGGCTACTGTAGACATTGAAATATAAGAGTGTAGTGGCCACAGTCTCTGGAAGATGTGTGAAGTAGTTGAATTCAGATATATTTTGGAGACAGAGACATGTCCTGGTGGATTGGATACATGCTATGACATTAAGCTAATAGTCAAGGAAGACTCCCAGGTTTTGACTTGGGCACCTTGAAGGATGGAGTTGTTACCAACTGAGGTGAGAGAAGATAAGGTTTTGTGGGAAAGAGTACCTTACATTTATGGGTTCTCTTTTTTTTTGCATAGTTTGTAACATGTGTCTTTTAAAGATGGCACGTGAAGTCTAAAATTTGAGAAAGAATTCTAGGCTGTAGATCTAAATGTGAAACTTTTCAGCTTCATTTGTATTTCTAACAACATAAATAGTTTATAAGTTTAGTTAGTGTCCATTTATGTCTTATTAAATCAGTATATTTAATATATTTACATATCAATTTCCTGATATATAGTTATATCTCTATCTTGCCTGACATGGTACTCTGAAGTATTTACAGCAAGTAAATTGAATGTATAACAGCAATGAAGTAAATGAAACAATTTGAATGTTAGTGATTTCTGGAGCCTCAGTATTTCTGTCTTTTTGAAAGAGCTTGATACGGTCCTTACTTCATAAGTAGTAGGAAGAAGAATGATAGGGGTATAAATATTATAGGTACAAAGAATTGTACTTTCTTGGCTTGTGGACATTCATTAATGCTCCTATGCTGTATTATGACCAGATTTTCTTCTGTATTATTTTAGCATAACTGCTGTCACCACTGACACGTTTTTGCCTTCATTCCCAGGATCATATTCTGAGAATTAGAGTGACTGGCATAGCTTTTTCTGAAGATTTATACAACAGCAAGTCACAGAACTGTCTACCATACAGCAGTCCCCTCTTATAGGTAGTTTTGCTATCTACAGTTTTAGTTACCTATGGTGAGCTATGGTCTGAAAATGTTAAATGGAAAATTCCAGAAATAACAACTTTTAAATTTTAAATTATTTATAGTATTATTGTTAAGATTGTTCTAGTTTATTATTAGTTGATATTAATCAAAAGAAGAAGAAGAAGAAGAAGAAGAGGAGGAGGAGGAGGAGGAGGAGGGGAAGATGAAGAAAAATAGGAGGGGGAGAAAGAAGAGAAGGAGGAGGAGAAGGAGGAAGAATAGTAGTAGTATGAAGGTCTTTAAAAGGACATGGGAAAAAATACCAAGAAAGGAAATATAATAAAAAATTCTAAAAGGAGAAAAAAGAACAAGTGCTGAAAAAGATGTGTCACTGAAGCCTTTACCTACACCTCTTGAGGAAGCAAGCATACTAACATGACTTATTGTTTTTGAAAGACTGCATCTGAGCATTAAGGCCCTGCTAGGTCTCCTCCATTTCATCAGTGGCCAAACTCCTCTTCCACAGCTGAAGTGTAGTGGCAATGGAGGAGGGGCATAGATGGAATGGGGTAGGAGTAGAGGATCACTCCCTCGGGTGTGAGGCTTACTGCACACTTACCATGTTTAAGCAGGTTCGCTTTGTGAAGCACGTGTCAGATAAATCTTTTGCAATAGCTTTGTGAAGCACGTGTCAGATAAATCTTTTGCAATGCAAAACTGACTTCATTTTTGATGTTCAACAGTATATAATTTTCAACCCTGACCTTTTCCTCTTCTCCTCTTATCTTACATTTGACACTTGTAAGAAGTTCAAATCACATAATTCTGCAAGATTTAGGACCACAGGAGGGAACCCTTACTTCAACCCCTCCCCCAAACCCCAAAACTAGTCATTCCTCCTTGCAGTAGCCATTTTTGGACATCCATAGAAGCTTCCCCTAATTCTGTACAAAACCTCAGTGCGTTAGCATTAACTCTCTTCATATTCTTTTGGCATGAGTGATGTTATCAATCTTGATATCGTAACAAATTTTGTTTGAAAATCCATCACTTCCTCAGGGTAAACATAATGGGTGTAATTAACCAGGGGCCTATCTAAATCTTTCACTTTATGAGTCAGTTTCCCTTTCATTTCAGGCAAATTAAGTGTTTAGGTCTTTAAGATTGTATCTAATGTTTCCTCAGACCACTGAATATGATCAAGACAATACTTTGTGTTTAACAACTACTCTGTCTCCTAGTGCAAGTTATTTTCCATGCTTTCGCCCATCTCACATTATATTTTGTAATATTACCAAACTGTTTTTGAGAGAGGTCTACATAGTATGCTAAAAATGGAAAACTGGCAATGTAAACTGATCCTAAATATATGACCTTCTTTTAACAGCTATTAACATTTCAACAACTTGTTCTCAAGGAAATTTTAAATACACAAGACATTTTTAAAAACATTTTCTTTAGTCTATTTTGTTTCTGTCTCCTGAAATAGGACACAAAATGGAAAATTCTTGGATGCCTGATTAGAACTTAAGCAATTTGATTTTTGTTTTGTTTGTGCTATTGTTTATTTACTTCTCCCCACCTGCTACAAAATGAGAGAACTACCACAAAAACTCATGCTGATCCTTCAACATCTCCTAGACTAGAACAATCCAATTTTAAGTTGTCCCATGCATTTCAACATTTCAGATTTCTAAGGAGAAAACATGACATATGAGAATACTACACACACACACACACACACACACACACACACAAAATCTCTCCAGGATTCATAGCTTTCAAAAATACAACCTAATATGTAACAGTAAATACCACATACCACATAAATGGCTGAAAAAAAACATACAAATGTAAATTATATTGTTATTAATAGTAATGTTTTACTTAATTTTACACTGTGTAGGAATTGAGAAAAAATTACTAACTTATGTATTCTGCCACACAACTTGAACTAACAAAAATAAACTACATTAAACAAGCTAAAGTCAGATATATTTTTAAATTCTACTTTAGAATTATTTTGGGATGTATGTTTCACATATATGAGTATAATGGTTGGTGAGTTAGCTCTGCTTTAGGAAATACTGTTTTTTTAATTATTGTTTTTTAAATTATTCCTTTTTAAATTATTGTTTCCAAAAAACTAATATAGTTCAAAGTTTAAAGAAAAGTTTACCTTCCAAATTATTTTCATTTATAATGCTATGGTATAATAAAAATGTATTTACTAATAACTATCACTTATGGTAAGGGCTGGGATTTAGCTCAGTGGGTAGAGCACTCTGCTGCAGTCTCTGAGGCCCCGAGTTCAATTCCAGCACCTCAAAAATGGGAGAAGGGCCTGGCAATCCACTCCCAAGGCAATCCCGAAGCACTCACCCATTGAAAACCCTATGAGGGTTGCTATGAGTCGGATACCGACTCGATGGCACCTAACAACAACATCATTTATGGTAAACCACTCTAACCACATTTTTTTATCCATGCCTGTGGTAAATAAAAAATTCTGGACTTTGCTTCTTGGAACAGAGCTCCTAAAACTCTTGAAATCTCTACAACTCGTTTTTATAGCCAATCTCACATTATAGGAATATGTTATGGTAGCTCCTTTCAGATATCAAAATATGTGTTAGTCATCTATTGCAAAATACATTAGTATAAAAATTCAGTAGCTTAAAATAATAAATACCAAAACTGTTCCTATGGGTCAGGAATCCAGGAGACTCTTTCTGGAAAGTTCCAAATTAGGGTCTTTTATAAGATGTTCATTTGTCAACCAGGGCCACTATCATCTGAAGGCTTGTCTGAGGTGCAAACTTTGTTTAAAGAATGAAGCATTCACATGGCTGTGGAAAGGAGGCCTCCATTTCTTGATTCTTGATATAAACCTATCATTTTTCCACATGTGAGCATCTTGTCACAATATGGCTGCTAATTTCCTATACAGATTGACTGAGAAGGAAGCTGTAACCTTCTATGACCTCCTCTCCAAAGTCATGCTCTGTCATTGGCACACTAGTCTATTCTTTAGAAGAAAGTCAATAAGACCATGACACAAGGGCATAAATACTAGGCTCCATCCTTTAAAGGACTACCCAGGAATTTATGGACATGTTTTCAAACCACCTCATGACCCTCCTTTGGAGACTTTGCTTACTGCAAATAAATTTATATTAGGTTGCTGGAAGTTATCCTCCTGCTTAATGATAGTCTGTGTCTTTATTTTTCCATCTAATTTTTACATGTATTTTATTGTGCATGGTTTTTATTGCAATGTCTTTAAATTCATTGTTTTTTTCTGAAAAACTTAATTTTCTATCTCTTTCATCATGTACTTTTAATCTCAGACATTATAATTTCATCCTAAGAAGTTCATTTGTGTCTTTTTGATTATTTTATATCCTTGTTTAACAATCTCTATCTTCCTGTACCCCCATGTCTCTGTCAGCCTGTCGTGCTGTGGGGACTTGTGTGTTGCTGTGATGCTGAAAGCTATGCCACCAGTATTTCAGATACCAGCAGGGTCACCCATGATAGACAAGTCTCAAGTGAGCTTCTAAACTAAGACAGACTAGGGAGAAGGACCTGGCAGCGGATTCCTGAGACAATTAGTTTTTGAAAACCCTATGGATAGCAGAAAAGCACTGTCAAATATAGTGCCAGAAAATGAGCTCCTCAGGCTTGAAGGCATTTAAGAGACGACTCAGGAAGAGTTGTCTCCCCAAGGCAGACTGACCTTAATGAACAGAATGGAGTAAAGCCCCTGTGATCTCCTTTTGCTAATGTGGCATAACTCAAAATTAGAAGAAACACAGTAGTTGCAGCAAAGGGCTAAAACATAAAAAAGATTATGTGCATAGCACAATGTTGGACAGTGCTTCATTCTGTTGTACTTAGGGCTGCTATGTGTTGGATCCAGCTCGAAGGCACCTAACAACAACATCTTCCTCTAGATTCTTGAGCATATGGAAAATAGCTACAATAATTACACTAATGTCTTTTTCTATTTATTTGATCATCGTTTTCTTAATTTGTTATTTCTGAGAGTTGTAGTTGATCAATTTTTTCTTTATCAAGTTCCTCTAAAATTATTTCATTGAGTATATCTTGAATTTCAGATTTTATTTTGCAAAATTTATGGTTACATATAAGTTAAATACCTAAGAGTTAAATAAATCCTATTGTTAATAAAAATGTCAAGAAATGTTTTTGTTAATTAAAAATTTCTGTTATATTTGCACAGTGTGTGTGTGTGTGTGTGTGTGTGTGTGTGCATACAAGTGTATTGTTATTGTTATTGTTATGTGCCATCAAATCAGGTCCAACTGATAGTGACCCTCATAAGGTTTTCATTGGCTGATTGTTTCAGAATTGCTTTGGAGTGGATTGCCACATCCTTCTCCCATTTTGCAGTACTAGGGATCGAACCAAGGGCCACAGAGAGTGTAGAGCAGCACTCTACCAACAGAGCTAAATCCCAGTCCCTTACAAATAGTATATAATTTTATTGGGAATTTTTGGTAAAATATGCCAAATCCTTAATTTTCAGTGAAAATATTCAATCAAGGAGAAATTTGATAATATATTCTAAAGGAAAAATAAGCTTTGTATTGCGATTTTTTTATATTTTAATACATCAATATCAGACCTAGTCTCACTTTTAAAAAACAAAAGAGATGCCCCTACATTTATATGTATAGACCTACTCTAATCTTTCTCTTTCTTTCATCTCTAGTAGAAAATTCACATTTTATCTTTGTACAATAAAATGTAGTTTGCAATACCTTCTCATCATGTGGTATTAACTTATCCCTGTGAATTCCTTTTGGAGATTTTAATAAATGATTTCATTTTATAGCATACTGTTTGCTGTGGAAGTAAATTAGTAGTGTCAGCTGTGGTTTATTTAGCTGACATTTTCACATCTTTTCATAAACCAAAGTGATAAATTTTGTTAAATAAAAGTTTAAAAAATTACTTTAATGAAAAATGAGGATGATAAAAATGCAGAGGCTCCTTGGCAGATGAATTGAGGGAATCTGTCTGTGAATTGCTATTCTTTTCCTTCCTGAGAGCAATTTCAAAGGTATAGTAGAAATAATGGTTCTTGGATTAATCCTGTGCTGCTCATGTGAAAGGGCTTCACACAACACTGAGAACTAGACTAGTATTCTTCACATCATTGTTATTCCACCTCAGGTGTCATTAATACAAAACAGGATAAATGAAACTCAGCAAAAGCCAAATCACCATTATATAGCACCATGTCTTGGCCAATCACAAAGAAACATCCTTTTTCTCACCAATAAAACAAAGTCAATAAAACAAAGCAAAAGTTTCTTAAAAGAGAACTGTCATGCTGAAGTGACTTCAAATTAAAGGACAACTGTGCTTTAAAAGTAATACTACTGTACCACTAGAAAATTGACTTACTCTAGAATGGCCAAAGCCTGCAGCCATAGCTAAGCAGGGTCAGGCCTGGTTAGTACCTGGATGGGAGACCGCCTGGGAACACCAGGTGCTGCAGGCTTGGGAGAAGGACCTGGCAACCCCCTCCCAAAAATCAATCTGCCATTGAAAACCCTATGAACAGCAGAGAAGCACTGACAATAGTGTTTCCCCTGTTGTACAGAGGGTCGCTATGAGTCGGATACCGACTCGATGGCACCTAACAACAACAACAACAGAATGGCCAAAACAAGCCTGAGTCAGAGTACTAAGATAACTAAGATTACTTTCCATTTTATAAACAGCCATCTAAAATAAAAGTTAATATTCTTTAATTAAAAATGATGAGTAAATAAATTCTTAGCTCTCAGCAACATAACATTAACAATGTCCAAAATATAATAAAATAATTACTGTAAATATAAATATGTAGAAAAATTTGGTTAATAACTATGATTCATACCAAAGTAAAAGGAGAAAAAAATAGAAACAAAAGAAAGAGACCTAGAGTTTATTCATATGTTGAAATTAGACAGCAGGGAATTTGAAACCAGAGAAATATAAGGTTGATGATTTAATTTAAAAGATGAATATAATGAGATAAAATATGAGAATCTCAGTAGAGAAATAAAAGAATATAAAAGAAACCATGCAAAAAATTTAGGGTGAAAATTACTATATTATGGGCTGGAGATGCAGCTCAGTGGTAGAGCACTTGCACAGCATGTTCACGACCTTGAGTTTAATCCTCAGCATCCCAATACAAACACACAAACAAAAACTATATTAAAGAAAGAAGTTACTGTGTGCTTAACAGAAGATTAGACACTTCAGAAGAATGGATAAGTAAACAAAAACTACCCTAATTGAAGTAAAGAAAGAAAAAGCCTGTGCACAGTAATCTAGTTATTGCAAATCATCCCAAACTTACTTAGTTTTCATATTTCATTCATTCTTTTCTATAACTCATTTTTGCATATATGAACATATATGACTAAACCTTTGGGAAAAAAATTCTACTAAAGCTCTTAACAGAATCTTTAATGAAATACAAAAGAGCAGTAGAAATAAAAATTGGGGTAGAGAAGAAAGGAAGCAATACAAATTTTTGTAAAGAATATCAATTTACCAGTCTAAAGAGCTCAGTAAATTTTTTAATCATGATAAAATGCTACCACTAGGTACATAATAGTAAAATATTGAAAATAAATAGGTAAAATATCTTAAAAGCAGCTCAAAAGAAACATGATATGTTAAAACGGACAAAACTTAAAAAACACTTTTATCATAGACATTGATGCAATGCAAATATAAAATGGTATCTTTAGAATTTTGAAAGGAAAAAATTCCAGATCTGTCAAAGTAAAATACTATACCAACAAGAATTTTCATCCATAGTGAAGATGGTATTTTCACTTATGAGTAGAACGTTGAAAGCTCCACCAGAATGCCATCACTCCACTCCAGTGAGGAAAAGCTGAACATGCAAAATTGTTGTTTTAAGTTCATCAGAAATAGGATGTCACAAATCAATGTGTTTTTGCATTCCAAAAAGGGCCAAATTTCTCTGAGGAGAGTCAGAACACAAGATCTGATCTTTAGTAAAGCACTGGAAGAAAAAAAAATGCATAGAATGAAAGCTGGTGAGATAAAAATAGCTAAAAATTTATTTTAACGTATTCTTAAAGAGTTAGTAGAGGGTAGTGTGACAGTTTAGAACTGCTAGTTTTCTGAAACAGGGTTATTTCACACATACTCTCAATATCTTTTCATAGGTCACCACCATATGCTCTTGAGAAACATTGGGAACAGAACAGGAAACAGAAACGGGAGCCTCCTATTGGAAGAAATGATGTGCAGAGGGTGATTTATTGCTCTTGGGCTCTAGCATGAAATCTTGCACAAGTGTTTTAGACTCTTCTCACCTATTAACAAAATATTAGCCATTGAATTAGAGATAGTGAACCCTCATAATCCCAAAGTCACACAAAATCCATCATTTGTAGAAACTCCTTCAATATTTCTTGATGAATTCTCTCAATTTGGGTTTTCTTAAAAAGATTTTTTAGGCTGTAGAGAACAGTATGCTTTCTTCTCATTTCTCCATCAGGTCTACTGTTTTAGAATCCAGCCATTCATGTGAAAAGCCTAGATTACAAGTAGAGATTTTTTAGCCAGTGTTCCAATGGACAGCCCCTGCTAACATCAGCCAAACTCGTAGTAATTGCTTTACAAATGGCCAAGGAATATGTAAAGAAGTTGACTCCAGTCTTGGCTAACATCTGCCTGCAGTCTTATGAGAGAACATAAACAAAAACCATCCAATTGAGCCTACTACATATCCTGGAACCATAAAATATAAAATTAAAAATAGCCGGGCGTGGTGGCACATGCCTGTAATCCCAGCAGTTTGGGAGGCAGAGGCAGAAGGATTGCAAGTTGGAGACCAGAGGCAGTCTGCGTAACTTAGTGAGACCCTGTCTCAAAAAAGTTAAAAAAAAAAAAAAAAAGGCTGGGAGTGCAGCTCAGTGGTCCAGCACTTGCAAAGCATGCAAGTGCAAGGCCCTGGGTTCAAACTCCAGTACAAAAAAAAAAGTGTATTTTTTTGTTGTTGTTAGTGTAGCCTAAGTTTAGAATTTTTAAAAAAATGTAGCTAAAGATAACTAGAAAGAAAACTTATCTCATGTGGTGTTTTCTGGGAATACATGTTGGTTTACGGTTAAGAAAAGTTAATCCAATTTGCTATATTAGTAGAGAAAAGAAGTAAATTCAGGCAATTAGCTTAGTAGATGCAATCATCCAAAATATAAACATGTACATAAAGTTAAAGAATTAAGAAAACTTCCATAGTTGTTTTTAAGTGTTAAGTGAGAAGCAAGAGGAATTTTATTACTGATCACAAAGTTATAATTATGTGATCTTAGAATTGTAAAAATAAATGTCTGGCATTTTTATTTAAGGAAATACATGGAAGAGTACAAAGCAATCATACAGATAAAAATAAAAATAAGAATTGGAAAAGAAAATCTCAATGTATTTTAATATATTGTATTATCAATACCTTTCCCTAATTTTTTTGTCCATCGATAAAATATTGCCTTTAATTATTTTTCATAAGAGACATCTGAGGGTGAGTCTTTGCACTTGCAAACAATCTCATTCTTTCTCATAATCTTCTTCTAATTTCAGTATTCTGTTTTAATGACATATTTTAAACAAAGTTAAAACAGGAAACTAAACAAACAGTAATAATCATTACAATAATGGAAATTAATTTTGTAGCATGAAAAGATAATATTGGAAGCTAAGAACAAAAGAAAAAATTTACAGGTTTTTTTTATGTTGTTTTGTTTCTGAGTTGGAAGAAAACAAACTACAGAATGTTCTGTGTTGTTATTTGATCCCTCAAAACCAGGCAGACTGTATCGGATGAGAGGATCACAAAGGGGAACACCACCCTCTCAGAAGTTAGAGTGATTCCTAGAGGACTGTGTCTCCTTTTATTAAGGTTAAACAAAGCTGAGGGTCAGGTTAAAGGATAATATCAAAAAGTATAAGATAAATTGTAAGGCGGTTGAGTAACATAAGATTCATTATATACTGATTGTTATCATTGTAATACTAGCAGGCAGGTCTGCAAAGATTCTTTGAGACAGGGAGAAGTAGACCCCCAAGAGCTTTTCCTCAGGATTCCTGATAATTCCAGGAACTCTGTTTGCAGAGCCCTCAGATTAAAATCTCTGCCTCAAGTCACAAAGAGCTCTGCACCTGCATTTAAGTAGATAAGGAGTTGACATCCTGTATACATCTGTAACAGTTCTGGGCCTCTGAAAAGCTAAAACCTTAAAGACTGCTCTTTTTGAAACAAAGAAACAAAATCCCATGTAAGAATATTGCATATGTTAGGGAAGATTCCTAAACTATGCATAACTTTTACTATTTTCCTTCAAAGTCCAGCAAGCACAAATTAAACACTAGTAATTTATGCACAGCAACAGTGAAGGAAGAGAGATGATGAAGGAAACAAAAAAAGTGGAAGAAATAATACTGAAGCTTTTAAAGTCACAAAAGCCCCATAGAAAAAGATTTTTGTTTGTTGTTAGGTCTGACTCACAGTGACCCTCAGAGGGTTTTCAATGGCTGATTATTTGGGGATTGTTTTGGGAGTGGATTATTCTGGGATTGCTTCCAGAGTGGATTGTCACATCCTTCTCCCCTTTTTCAGGTGCTGGGGGTAGAACAGAGGGTCTCAGAGACTGCAGTGGAGCACTCTACCAACTGAGCTAAACCTCAGCCCATAGTAAAAGTTAGGGGAAGCAAAAGGAACAGGGGCAGAAGCCAGAGACTTAGAATGTGTATGTGCCACAGAGGTCCTGCTCTGGAAGTGGGTAGACTAAGGAAGTTCAAGGCAAGACAGGGAGCCACACACATTGAAATCTAGAAAGTTAGCTGCTGTGTATTGAATCATAACCTTTCATATTTGTTTTTAACTCATTCACGTTTCTAAAATTTCATTTGCCTTCCCTACGTTTGTCATGTGTCCTCAATGTTTTTCTTATACTTTTTTAGTGAATTTATTTGAAAAACAATTTTATTCTATTGAAAAATTTCTGAAGTTTTCTTTAACACTCTCCAAAGCCACATTGTGTTCAAATCTTTATCTTGAATTTGTCATATCATTTTGTAGTTTATTTTACATGTCATTGTACTCTACCTTGCTGTGAGCTTCTTAGGGGCCAGGACTTTATCTCCTTCTCTCTCTTTTTCTATGGTCTTTGCAGCTTCAATGCCTGTTTTTACCAGATCTTTGCAGGGGCTTACTAATTATTAAAGAAAAACTCAGAGATTTATTAATTGACAAAGTGGAATATTTCGTCAATTTACTTTGTAAAAAAATGGACAAGGGCAATCATTGGATATTCTTACAACAGAGTATTAGGACTTTCATTGCAGAGTATGCTGGGGATTACCTGATCACACATGAATGTGTATCTTTCATTGTTTTGACTAAGCTATTATATATTTCTAAAGGATAAAATAATTTAAGTTGCAGAAAATTAATGGCAATGCAAATGCTTCTTGCCTGCTTGATATAAATATATTTTACTCTTTAGAGAATGTGTATGTGTGTGTATATAATATATATATATATATATATATATATATATATATATATATATATATATATATATATATGGTATGTCAAATTTTTATTTGAACCTGTACTGGTTACTGCAATAATTAAGGATACAAAATATTTGATATGCATTAACTTTACATTTGCATCAGAATCATAACCTCACCTCTTTGAAAATTATACTTTATCACCTCATATACATAAAGAAAGTCATACTTTGTGAAGCCTGTAAGTCTAAATAGAGGCAAAGATGAGTGTTATTCAGGGAAAGCTCAAAATGTTTTATAAGAAAATGTTCAACCTCTTAATGGAGACTGTGGGAGTTGAGGATCAGTTGGCTACAGGGGAATGCTAGGCTGACTGACTGCTGACTGTCAAGTTCCTTAAAAGTGTACTCTTTGTGGTGGCAAAATCATACTAGAATAGTGAATTAAATCAGGATAGAGTCTAGTAGTTTAATCAAATATCTTTCTCATAACTCTTCTGAATAAGAGTTCTCATGATGTTCTATCATCATGGAACACTGCTGTGGTAGTAAAGGCTATAGTTTGGAAAAGTGCAAATTTGAAATTTCAACATTAATAATGCAAAAGGAAAAATATATAGGTTAATACTTAATCCTTTGGTTTTGATTATCAGTAGTACAGAAATCCAGAACTAAGTCATCACTTGTATTATCCAGCAAGGTTTTATACAAAAGAATTTAAGTGTGTCTATCACAAGGAAAAAACAAGAAAAGAAACATAAACAGAGGCACAAAAAACCAAGTGAAGTTGGCTGTAAATAGCAGAGGATAGAGCTAGGAGCCTGAGTATTTTTGTCACACTTTTTGTTAAGAAAAACACCAAAGAGATAGAAAATGGACAGTTATGGCACAACTAATGGAAAGTAGTGAAGTGTGTATCAGACAAACAAGAAGAGGATATACTGGGATATTAAGGAAAGCAGGCAGGGCTGGTGGCTGGAAGGATAATAAAAAGTCCTAGAGGTTTGCTTTTGGGAGCAGAACACAGATGATTTTGTGAAAAATCTCTGGAGACAGATAAAAGTAGAAAAAAATGAGCTATGACGAGTATAAAGGGATGCAGAATGGCCTTTCCAGGCAAACAAGAACCATAAGAATGACTGATGAATAAGAAGTTATTGTTTTTATCGTATTATCTGAATTGTTGTTAGGTGCCATCGAGTTGGTTTCTGACTCAGCGACCCTATGTACAACAGGCGAAACACTATCGTCATGCTTTTCTGCTATTCATAGGGTTTTCAATGGATGACTGTTTTTTGGGAGTGGGTTGCTGGGTCTTTCTCCCATGCCTACAGCACCTGGTGTTCCCAGGCATTCTCCCATCTAAGTACTAACCAGGCCTCACCCTGCTTAGCTTCCAAGATCTGAAAGGGTGGGATGCCACAGTGGTATGCCTGTAGCCTACCTTAATTATAGTGCACACTTTTGAGAATAGGATGATATTTAGTCAGTGTGCATAGGGTCTTGATTTCCAAACACTTACTAAGGCAGACAATGATACCTGTAAACAAATTTCCAAATTGTATTAAATAGATTTCTTTAAAAAATCTAGGTGACTATAAAGGTAACAGCTATATTTCACTGAATGATGTTATTCTCAGGGCTCAGACTACAATAATCCAAAGCATGAGGTGTTGGCATGTGAAGTACTTGGAACTGAAGAACAGAGGCTCAGAAGTAAGACCTCAATGACCTTCTCCTCCCTTTCTTTCCCCTGTTTCTTTTTCTCTCAAAAAGCAAGCCATGGAAACTAGAATTACTCTTCCACAAGGTGTGTCATAGAAATTAGAACTTCTTTCCCCCAAAGAAAGCAATAAAGCATTACTCTAACCTTTCCCCTCCTTTCTGGGCAAAAAGAAATTCTCTGATCTACCTGGTCTAAACTAGGTCATAAGACCCTCAGTTCAGGGGGTCCTGTCTTTTCTCTGAGAGGAAGGAATGTAACATAAAAAGATGCAGAAGAATCAGGACAGGCCATGCTGGGATTTTCCACCTAAGCAGTTCCCAATACCTCATACTCTTTTGTTCAGTCACGTATCTACGAGGCTATACATTCTTCATCAAAATTAAGCAAACAAGACAAAACAAATAAAACCCCACAGTTTTTCCTAGTTTTGTAAATCTTCCTTCTAAAGTCTTCCATGTTATGTAAAACTTTGAAAAAATATATTAGATATGCTTTTCTCTTGTGAATTTTTGTCAATTTTATCTCAAATCTAATCAGGAACCATAGGAGAACTGAGAAAAATTTTCCTCCATTACATTGTTAATGTTGATGTAAATATTTTTGCAGGTTATTTTTTTGAAATGTTTGTTTATGACCCTTTTCCATTTAAAAAATCAGAGCAACACAACTTGTATATCTCTTAATGTTTTAAATAGACATATGTTTGTGTAGAGTAATTGAATGTATTTATCTGAAAGAAAATAATCTATGAAACAGGAAGGAAAAGCAAAGATTCCTTAAATTAATATTTGAGTAAGAAAATGCTGGCTTCAAAGGTTTCTTTGATGTTCAAATATTATATTTGCATCAGTGAACACAAGTCAAGGCTTCCCTGAGCCGTTACTTAGTGCCCCTGCTTGTGATTGACTCTATTTCTCATTAAAATAGACATGAAAGTGTCAGAAAAGTTAAATGACAAACAGGTAAACAAGAAAACTGTGAAGGTTCTTTTTTCAAAATAAAGGCACCCATTAAGGTATAGTTCTATAAATGCACATATGAAGCCCAGTTAAGAAAGAGCATGTCCTGCATGTTGGCATTTGAAGTGGGAAGAGAACATTGACCAAAGCAAGGACAAATGTGATAATCGCTTGATCCCTTACCAAATTCTCTGTAAGCATCTATCAAGTGGCTGTGTGGTGGTCAAGGAAATAAAGACACTGGAGTGCTTCTAACTTCTCACATTGCACCTTTATCCCATGTCACTTAGGCTTAGATATCAAAGAATACCAGACGAGTTAAAAAACCCTGCAGAGTTCCAAATAGGTATGGTGCATACAGTCAAATCCCAAAGAGATGTTTAATTGATTTTCCCTTCATAATTCTTCTTGAGCTATAGACCTGAGAGATTGGACTTAAATGTAGTGAATTAGCCACATAATTGCAAGCATAATTGCAAATAAACATTAGCAAAATAAAAAATAGAGCTGTAGACTTGTGGAAAGATCTAGAATTTTTTTAAAAATAATAGGAAAAACAAAACAATACAGAAATATCTAAGCCCTTGGAACTTCTAAGGAAATGCATGAATATTTAGATGGAAACATGTTTGTCTCTATCATATACAAATAAAAGAAATCTCCATCATGAATTTAAAAAGGAGTAGGTTAAAAAAACTAGAATAATCAATGTAAGAACTAAAAGAATCAAACTTACATAAAATTTTGTTTGTGAAACAAAGACAATTGCAAAATGTGGAAGGCACTAACAGAGGGTAAACGTCAACTAGAAGCCATGTTGTTGTTGTTGTTAGGTGCCGTCGAGTCAAGTCCAACTCATAGCTACCCCATGTACAGCAGATCGAAACACTTGCCAATTCTGTGCCAGGCAAACGATCTTATTTATGTTTAAGCCCATTGTTGCAGACACTGTGTCAATCCATCTGGTGGAGGGTTTTCCTCTTTTGTGTTGACCTGCCACTCTACCAAACATGATGTCCTTCTCCAGGGATTGATCTCTCCTGACTACATGTCTGAAATATGTAAGATGCAGTCGGGCCATCTTTGCTTCCAAGGAGCACTCTGGTTGCACTTCTTTTAGGACAGATCTGTTGGTTCTTTTGGCAGTCCATGGTATATTCAATAGACATTTCCAGCACCATAATACAAAAGCATCAATTCTTTTTCTGTTTCTCTTGTTCAATGTTCAGCTTTCACAACCATATGATGCCACTGAAAATACCATGGCATGAGTCAGACACACCTTCGTCTTCAATGTGACATCTTTGCTTTTCAATATTCTATAAAGAGATCTTTTGCCACAGCTTTTCCTAGAGCAATGTGTCTTTTGATTTCTTGACTGCTGCTTCCACGGGTGTTGATTATAGAGCCAAGCAAAGTAAAATCTTGGACAATCTCAATCTTTTCTCCATTTATTGTGAAGTTGCATGCTGACCCAGTCGTAAGGACTTTTGTTTTGTTGATGTTTAGTCATAACCTATATTGAAGGCTATGATCTTTGATCTTCATCAGCAAATGTTTTAAATCCTCTTCACTTTCAGCAAGCAGAGTGGTGTCATCTGCATAACGCAGGTTGTTAATGAGTTTTCCTCCAATCTTGATGCTTTGTTCTTCCTCATAAAGTCCAGCTTCTCGGATTATTTGCTCAGCGTATAAATTGAAGAGATAGGGTGAAAGTATACAGCTCTAGCGCACACCTTTCTCAACTTTAAACCACGCAGTGTTTCCTTGTTCTATTCGAACAACTGCCTCCTGGTTCATGTACAGATTTCTCATGAGCACAGTTAGGTGTTCTGGTATTCCCATTTTCCAAAGTGTTATCCATAATTTGTTATGATCCACACAATCAAATGTTTTTGCATAGTCAATAAAACATAGGTAGACATCTTTCTTGGTACATGCTTATAATACCAGTGAGTTGGGAGGCTGAGATAGAAAGATTGTGAGACTGAGACAAGAGGAAAATGATTTTGATGCAGGAGGAGCTTACATAACTTAGCAATACCCTGTCTCAAATAATAATAATAATAATAATAATAATAATAATAAATTAAAAAGAGATTGGGGATGCAGCTCCATAGTGGAGTGCTTGGCTCGTATGCACTTTTACTTGGACAGATCTATTGGTTATTTTGGCAGTCCATAGTATATTCATCTTCAGCACTATAATTCAAAATCATCAATTGTTCTCCTCTCTCTCTTATTCAATGGCCAGCTTTCATATGAATAAAATGTGACTAAAAATATCATGTCTGCACCCATACCACTGTGGTATCTGATCTCAGATCTCCAAAGATAAATAGGGTCAGGCCTGGTTAGTACTTGGATGGCAGAGACCTTGGGAGCATCAGGTGTTGTGGGCCTGGGAAAGGACCCGGCAACTCACTCCTAACAAACAATCAGCCATTAAAAACCCCATGAATAGTAGAGAAGCACTAACAATACTGTTTCACCTGTTGTACATAGGGTTGCTGAGTTGGATACCTCGCAACAATATAAAAACAAATATACCATGGCATGAGTCATGTGTACCTTCATATTTAATGTGATGTCTTTATTTTTTAACATTTTAAAGAGGTCTTTTGCAACAGCTTTCCCCAATGCAAAGCATCTTTTGATTTTGATTGCTGATTTCATGGCTTTTGACTATAGACCCAAGTAAATCAAAACCTTGCACAACCTCAATCTTTTCTCCACTTATCATGAAGTTGTTTGCTGACTCAGTTGTAAGGATTTTCCTTTTCTTGATGTTGAGGGGCAATCCACACTGAGGGCTATGTTCTTTGACTTTTATCAGTTGTTGTTGTTTGTTGTTGTTGTTAGGTGCCGTTGAGTCGGTATCCAACTCATAGCGACCCTCATAGGGTTTTTCAATGACTGAGTGCTTCAGGATTGCCTTGGGAGTGGATTGCCAGGCCCTTCTCCAATTTTTGCGGTGCTGGGAATTGAACTCGGGGCCTCATAGACTGCAACACAGCACTCTACCCACTGATCTAAACCCCAGCCCCTTTTATCAGTAAATGTTTCAAGTGTTTCAAACAAATGTTTCAGCAAGCAAAGTTGTGTCATCTGCATAATGCAGGTTGATAATGAGTCTTCCTCCAATCCTAATGCCACATTCTTCTTCACAAAATCCAGCATCTTTGATTATTTGCTCAGCATGAAGACAGAAGAGGTATGGTGAAATGATACAGCCCTGACACACACCTTTCCTGACTTTAAGCCAAGCAGTGTTTCCTTGTTCTTTTTGAATGACTGCCCTTGGTCCATGTACAAATTTCTCATAAGTACAGAGGAAAACCCTCCACCAGATGGATTAACACAGTGTCTGCAACAATGGGCTTAAACATAAATAAGATGGTTTGCCTGGCACAGAATCGGCAAGTGTTTCGATCTGCTGTACATACGGTCGCTATGAATCGGATTTGACTCGACGGCACCTAACAACAACACAAACTGGTATTTCCATTCTTTGCATTTCTATTCATAATTTGTTGTGACCCAGTCAAATACCTTTATATAGTTGATAAAACATAGATAGACATCTTGCTGATACTCTCTGATCTCGTCTAATATCCATCTGAGATCAGTAATGATGTCCCTGGGTCCATACTCTATTCTGAATCCTGCTTGATTTCCTGCAGTTCTCTATGTACTGTTGCAGTTACTTTAAAGTAATCTTTAGCAAAATTTTACTTGTGTGGGATACTAATGAGATTTTCAATAATTTCTATGTTTTGTTGGATCCTCTTTCTTGGGAATAGGCACAAATGTGAATGTTTTCCAGTAAGTTGTCCTGGTAGCTCTTTTCCAAATCTCTTGGCATAAACAAGTGAGAGTCTCCAATATTCCATATGTTTGTTGAAATATCTCTATTGGTATCCATCAATTCCTGGAGCCTTGTGTTTTGTCAGTTCCTTAAGGGTAGTTTCCATTTCTTCCTTCATTACCATTGGTCCCTGATCATGTTCAACCTAGGGAAATGGTTGCTCATCCACCAATTCTTTTTGGTATGATGACCCTATGTATGCCCTCCACCTTCTTTTGATATTTCCTTTGTCCTTTGATATTCTCCCTGTAGGTTCTTTTACTATTGTCACTTGAGGCTTGAATTTTTTTCAATACTTTAAGCTTAAGAAAAAAAAGAGCATGTTTTTCCCTTTTGGTTTTCTATCTCCAGCTCTTTGTACATGTCATTATAATATTTTTCTCTTCTCAAACTGTCCTTTGAAATCTTCTGTTTAGTTCTTTAACTTCCTCATATCTCCCTTTTGCTTAAGCTGCTTGAAGTTCAAGGGCAAGCTTACAGTTTCTTTTGACATGAAATTTGTTCTTTTCTTTTTTTCTTCTATTTTTAATAACCTTTTGCTTTCTTCATGGATGATGTCATTGGTGTCATGCCACAAGTTATGTGGTCACCTATCATTAGTGTGTATTGCATTAAATCTGTTTTTTGCAGTGGTCTTTAAACTCAAGTAGGATATACTCAAGGTCACACCTTAGCTCTCATATACTTGTTTTAATATTCTTCAGTTTCAGTTTGAACTTATATATGAGCAGTTGATGGACTGATCCACAATTACCACCTGGTCTTGTTCTGACTTCTAATATTGAGCTTTTCCATTGTCTCTTTCCACAAATGTAGTCAATTTTCGTCCTATATGTTCCATCTGGTGAATTCCATGTGTACAGTCATGACTTATTTTGGCGAAAAGTGAAAAGGTCATTGTCATGAAAAAATTCTATCATGTGATCTAGAGCACTTTTTTCTGTCACCAGGCAATTTTTTCCAACTACTGAGCCTCCTTTTTTCTAACTTTTACAGTCAGTCACCAATAACTTTTAGTGTAAAATTCATTATCAACTTTAATTTACATGTGTTTATAGACATGATAGTAAGGTCTGTCTCAATTATTGTTGTTGTTAGGTGCTGTCCCACTCATAGTGACCCTATGTACAACAGAACAAAACATTCCCCAATTCTGTGCCAGGTATGTGGTCACGTTTATGTTTAAGCCCATTGTTGCAGGCACTGTGTCAATCCATCTGGTGGAGGGTTTTATTTTTTTTCCTTGACCTGCCAGTCTCCCAAACCTAATGTCATTCTCCAGGAATTGATCCCTCCTAATTACATGTCTAAAATATGTAAGATGCAGGCTAGCCATCCTTACTTCCAAGGAACACTTTGGTTGTACTTCTTCTAGGACAGATCTGTTGGTTCTTTTTGGCAGTTAATGGTATATTCAGTTTAAGTCTCCAGCACCATAATTAAAAAACATCAATTCTTCTCCTGTCTCCCTTGTTCAATGTCTAGCTTTCACAACCATATGTGACTGAAAATACCATGGCATAAGTCAGGAGCACCTTCATCTTTAATGTGACATTTTTACTTTTTCATACTTAAGGAGATCTTTTACCACAGTTTTTGCCAATACAATGTGTCTTTTGATGTCTTCCCTGTTGCTTCCATGGTTGTTGGTTGTAGAACCTAGTAAAGCAAAATCTTGGACAAACTCAATCTTTTCTGCATTTACTGTGAAGTTGCATACTGACCCATTTGTAAGGATTTTTGTTTTGTTGATGATGAGTCACAATCCATAGTAAAGGCTATGATCTTTGATCTTCATCAGTAAATATTTCAAATCCTCTTCACTTTCAACAAGCAGAGTTGTGTTATCTGCATAATACAGATTGTTAATGAGTCTTCCTGCAATCCTGATCCCACATTCTTCTTCATAAAGTCCAGCTTCTCGGACTTTTTCCTGACCATAGAAATTGAAGCGATATGGTGACTCAATTATAGTATGACATTAGTTGTTGTAGTTTTATTATTGTTAGGTGCCATGAGCTTGGTGTCTGACTCACAGTGATCCTGTGTACAAAAAGTGTAACACTATTGTTAGTGCTTCTCTGCTATTCATAGGGTTTTCAATGGTGGTTGTTTTTTGGGAGTGGGTTACCAAGTCCTTCTCCCAACCCTACAGTACGTGGTGTTTCCAGGCAGTCTCCTATCCAAGTACTAACCACACCTGACCCAGCTAAGCTTCCGAGATCTGATGGGATCAGATACCACAGTGGTACTACTGCAGGCAGTATGACATTTGTTGGTTATTAACATGCAAATCATTTCAATAACAGGTGATTTTGTCCTCCATTGTTATAAGTTACATCCAAATCTATCACTCATACTCTGAAAATCAAGAAGTAGAAAATAAGAACATAGATAACATGACTTATTACAATTTTTGTCTTTGGGATTTTTCCCTTAATTTATATTTATTAAAAGATACTATGCACCAAACACTGTGCAGTGCATTAACTATAAAGAAAAATGCCCTAAGATTTCTGTCTATGTTGAAGTTACACTTCAATGGGAGGAGATAGAGTTTTAAAATGTTAAACAAATAAATTATATAGCACTTGATAAGGTTACAAGTGCTTCAGAAAAAAATGAAAAATTTATTATCAGAGTTATGAGAATAAGGAATTCAGGCAGGTGATAAAATTGTTGTAAGGCTGCCATTTTAAATAGGGTAGGACAGAGAAGGAATCACTAGGAATAAATTCCTAGAAAAATTCAAAGGAGCTGTATTATAGAATATTTTCATCAATGGGGTAAATCAGTTTATTAATTCAGTTATCAATGTCTCATCTGCAGCCATAGCATCCTAGCATCTGATCCCACCTGAGCTCGGAAGCTAAGCTAAACGGGATTGGTCTGGTTAGTCCTTGGGAGACCACTTGGGAATACCAGGTGCTGCAGGCTAGGGAGAAGGATCTGGCAATCCATTCAAGTAACAATCTGCCATTGAAAACCCTGTGAATAACAGAGAAGCACTGACATAGTAGCAGACCTGGCACAGTGTCATAGAGTGTTTCCTTCTGTTTTACAAAGGTTCGCTGTGAGTCAGCCCTGACTCAATGGCACCAAACAGCAGCAAAAACAGCAATCCATGTCTTTGTCATTTCTGTCTTTATGTGGAAGGTAGATTTTCAGGTGATGTTTATCAAGTTATTTTTAACTTCTGCCTCTGGAGAGCAATAAAATACTTTTTACAGTCTTTAAAATTCATAGAGAGATAAAAAGATGGAAATCTGTATTTCTGGATAATATGCCTTAAAACTGTGTAATTATAATAAAAACAAACCTTTCTGTGTATTTTTGGCAGAAAATTTATACAAGAATTGCTTTATGTATATTAATGAGAACTTTTGACTTTTGGTTTCTGTGAAACTTTGATTTCTGTGTTATGGAATTCTCAGAAGTCCATTTTTAATTTAAAATATGTTCATAGAAGCATGCTGAAAATGCAGCTTGTTATGAATTCTCCTTTTCAAACTGAACAATAGTGAATGCTACTATCAAATCCATCATGCTCCATTGCTTACGTTAATCCACCTAGGAAACTGAAATGATAATTTTAAGGGAAATATGTATTATTAAAACATTCTATGACTTATCTAGCAGTTTAGAAATTTTAAAATAATAATACATTTATTGATTTTAGTGTTTCTGGTTTTGGTTATTAAAGGTAATAATAAATACAACTTCAAGAGCCATTCAAAATTTCACACAAATTTTTCTCCTCTGGAGATATGCTAATGATAATTGGCATTAAAAATCAACTTTGATTGAAAATTTAATCTCATATGTGCATCATTGTAAAGTTCTGTAGTTTCATTTATAACATGTTGATCATTCTGAAATAAAATGCAATATAATTTTTATGCACTTGAAAAGAGTTACAGATTTTTATTTTACTTGAACTTATAAACTGAAAGTAGTTTACATAAGTGCCACATATACTTTGTTTTTCTCATGCCACTACACTGAAAAGAATGACAATATTTCTGAAGGGTGGAGGTTATTAACTTTCTTAGAAATTAAAACACATTTATAAAAGCTTCATTTCCACACTCCAAAAGTTAGAAGAATTTCAAATAAGTGAATAATAGCTAAATTTTCACTGTATTTTAAAAAATGCAATTTAGATTCAAACAGGCATCACATGCATCTTGATAAATGAATATCAAATCACCTATGATGTCATCTTCCCCCACACATCTGTCAGTTTGCCACACTGTGGGGGCTCGTGTGTTGTGAGGAGGCTGACAGCTCTGCATCTGGTACCTCAGATATGAGCAAGGTTACCAATGGTGGACAGGTTTTCAGCTGAGCTTCCAGACTAAGACAGACTAGGTAGTAGGATCTGGCGAAGCACTCCCGAAACAACTAGCCATGGAAACCCTATAAATAGCAAAGAAACACTGTCAGATATAGTGCCGGAAAATGAGCCCCCCAGGTTGGAAGGCACTCAAAAGACTACTGGGGAAGAGTTGCCTCCACAAAGTAGAGTCTACCGTGATGACAGAAATGGAGTATTGCCCCAGAGACCTCCATTTGCTGATGTGGCACACTCAAAATGAGGAGAAACAACTGTAAACATCCATTAATAATTGGAGCATGGAATGTACATAGTATGAATCTAGGAAAATTAGAAATCATTAAAACAGAAATGGAGTGCATAAACATTGACATTCTAGGCATCAGTGAGCTAAAATGGACCAGCACAGGCCATTTTGAGTCAGACAATCATATGGTCTACTATGCTGGGAATGATAAACTAAAGAGAAATGGGGTTGCATTCATCATCAAAAAAGACATTTCAAGATCTGTCATGAAATACAATGTTGTCAGTGATAGAATAATAACCATACGCCTACAAGGAAGACCAGTTCATATGACTATAATTCAAATTTATGCACCCACCACTAAGGACACAAATGAAGAAAGGGAAGACTTCTATCAGCTTCTGCAATCTGAAATAGATCAAACATGCAATCAAGACATACTGATAATCACTGGTGACTGGAATGCAAAGGTTGGAAACAAAGAAGAAGTCTCAGTAGTTGGAAAATATGGTCTTGGTGACAGAAACAAAGCTGGAGATCGCATGATAGAATTTTGTGAGACCACTGACCTTTTCATTACAAATACATTTTTTCAACATCATAAATGGAGACTATACACATGGACTTCACCAGATGGAACATAGAGGAATCAAATTAACTATATATGTGGAAAGAGACGATTGAAAAGCTCTATATAAAATGTCAAAACAAGACCAGGTGCTGACTGTGGATCAGACCATCAACTTCTCATATGCAAATTCAAACTGAAGCTGAAGAAAATTAGAGCAAGTATATGAGAACCACGGTATGACCTTGAGTATATCCCACCTGAGTTCAGAGACCACCTCAAAAATAAGTTTGATGCATTAGACACAAATGATAGGAGACCAGATGAATTGTGGCATGACATAAAAGATATCATTCAAGAAGTAAACGAAAAGTTCTAAAAAAGAAAAGAAAAAGAGAAAAGACCAAATTACATGTTAAAAGAGACAGTAGAACTTGCCCTTGAATGTTGAGCAGCAAAGGAAAAAGAAGACATGATGAAGTAAAGGAATTACACAGAAAATTTCAAAACGTAGCTCAAGAAGACAAAAACAAATATTATGATGACACATGCAAAGAGCTGGAGGCAGAAAACCAAAGGGAAGAACACGCTCTTTGTTTCTCAAGTTTAAGGAAGTGAAGAAAAAATTCAAGCCTTGAGTGGCAGTAGTGAAAGATTCTGCAGGGAAAATATTAAATGATGCAGGAAACATCAAAAGAAGATGGGAAGAATACATAGAGTCATCATACAAGAAAGAATTGGTAGATGACCAACCATTCCAAGAGGTTGCATATGAAGAGGAACCAATGGTGTTGAAGGATGAAGGGGAAGCCGCCTTGAAAGACTGGCAAAACACAAAGCTCCAGGAATTGATGGGATACCAATAGAGATGTTTCAACAAACAGATGCAGCACTGGAGGTGTTAGCATGTTTGTGCCAACAGGTTTGGAAAACAGCTACTTGGCCAACTGACTGGAAGAGATCCATATTTGTGCCTGTTCCCAAGAAAGGGGATCCAACTGAATGTGCAAACTATCAGACAATATCATTAGTATTACACACAAGCAAAATTCTACTAATGATCATTCAGAAGCGACTGCAGCAGTATATAGACAGGGAATTACCAGAAAATCAAGTGGGATTCAGAAGAGGGCAGGGAACCAGGGACATCATTGCTGATGTCAGGTGGATATTAGCTGAAAGCAGAGAATATCATAAAAATGTCTATCTATGTTTTATTGACTATGCAAAGGCATTTGATTGTATGGATCATAATAAATTATGGATAACACTTCGGAAAATGGGAATACCAGAACACCTAATTGTGCTCATGAGAAATCTCTACATGAACCAGGAGGCAGTTGTTTGAATAGAACAAGGAAACACTGAGTGGTTTAAAGTTGAAAAAGGTATGCATCAGGGCTGTATACTTTCACCATATCTCTTCAATTTATACGCTGAGCAAATAATCTGAGAAGCTGGACTTTATGAGGAAGAACGCAGCATCAAGTTTGGAGGAAGACTCATTAACAACCTGCGTTATGCAGATGACACAATTCTGCTTGCTGAAAGTGAAGAGGATTTAAAACATTTACTGATGAAGATCAAAGATCATAGCCTTCAGTATGGGTTATGACTAAACATGAACAAAACAAAAATCCTTACAACTGGGTCAGCACACAACTTCACAATAAATGGAGAAAAGATTGAGGTTGTCCAAGATTTTGCTTTGCTTGGCTCTGTAATCAACACCTGTGGAAGCAGCAGTCAAGAAATCAAAAGACACATTGCTCTAGGAAAAGCTGTGGCAAAAGATCTCTTTAGAGTGTTGAAAAGCAAAGATGTCACATTGAAGACGAAGGTGTGTCTGACTCATGCCATGGTATTTTCAGTGGCATCATATGGTTGTGAAAGCTGAACATTGAACAAGAGAGGCAGAAAAAGAATTGATGCTTTTGAATTGTGGTGCTGGAGATGTCTATTGAATATACCATGGACTGCCAAAAGAACCAACAAATCTGTCCTAGAAGAAGTGCTCCTTGGAAGCAAGAATGGCCAGACTGAGTCTTACATATTTCAGACATGTAGTCAGGAGAGATCAATCCCTGAAGAAGGACATCATGTTTGGTAGAGTGGCAGGTCAACGCAAAAGAGGAAAACCTTCCACCAGATGGATTGATACAGTGTCTGCAACAATGGGCTTAAATATAAGTAAGATAGTTTGCCTGGCACCAAATCGGCAAGTGTTTTGATCTGCTGTGCATGGGGTCGCTATGAGTTCTACTCGACTTGACGGCACCTAACAACAGCAACAACATGATGTCATCTTGCCAATCTATCAATGTAAGGAAAACACAGAGAACAGGGAAATCTATCAAATACCCCTCCAGGAGAATGCCACAAACAAAATCTGGACTGTGGAAATTCACTGGAAACAAAACAAAACAACAGCAACAATAACTTCTTTCCTCAACCAATAACTTACCTGAGAAAAAAAGATGTATGGTGCAAATTACAGCATAGTATTTACACTTTATACTTTGTGGATCATACCTCAAATTAACAATGTGTTAAGAAAATGATATTTGTAGAGAAAATTGGAAATTTGAATAGTAGCAATATATTGGATGAAATTATTACTATTGTTAGCTGAGCAAAGAACACTGAAATTATGTATTTTTTTAACTTATAGATACATGCTGAGATATTTTCCCTAGAATTACATGAGGTATGAGGAAATGGTGAGAGTATTCAGGAAGCAGGATAGCATCACTATACAATTATTGAGGTCAATTATTTGTTGAGTGAATTTATTACATTATTTTTCCTGTGGCATATACTTAACATTTTTATAATAATATTAATGTGAGTTAATTAAAGATTTCATATGCACAAAGAATGCCATGTGAGTTAAATGAGAAACTCCAGGAATTGAGACTCTACTATGCCATATTATTTTACATTCTTTACCACGAGGAACTTCTTATATTCAAGATATTCCTACAGGAAAATGCATCTTAAGAATTTCTATTGTTGTCAGGTGCCATCCAGTCAGGTCTGACTTATAGCTATGCTATGTACAACAGTGGGGGAAGGACCAGGTAACCCACTCCCAAAAATCAATCCACCATTGAAAACCCTATGAATAGCAGAAAAGCATTGACAAAGTGTTTTGCCTATTGTACATGGGGTCGCTATGAGTCAGATACTGACTTGATGGCACCTAACAACAACAACATGTACAACAGAATGAAACAGTCCCCAATTCTGCACAAGATGCATGATGTTTTTTACGTTTAAATCCATTGTTACAGCCACTGTTTCAATCTATGTAGTTGAGGATTTTCCTTTTTTTCATTGACATGCCACCCTCCCAAAACTGATATCCTTCTCCAGGGATTGGTCCCTCCTGACTACATGTTCAAAATATGTAAGATGCAGTCTAACCATCCTGGATTATAAGAAGCATGCTGTTTGCCATTCTTTTAGGACAGATTTATTTGTTCTTTTGACACTCCATGGTATAGTCAACATTAATCTTCAGTACCATAATTCAAAAGCTTCCATGTTTCTGTCTCCTGTACTCAGTTCATCATATGATATGACTGAAAATACCATAGCATGAGTCAGGTGTACCTTCATCTTCAATGTGGCATCTTTACTTTTCATTACTTTAAGGAGGTCTTTTGCAATAGCTTTTCCCAATGCAAAGCACCTTTTGATTTCCAGACTGTAGTTTCCATAGGTGTTGATTGTAGAACCAAGCAAATTAAGATCTTGGACAACTTCAATTTTCCTCTCCATTCATCATGAAATTTCTTACTGACCCAGTTATAAGGAGTTTTGTTTTCTTGATATTGAGGTGCAATCCATACTGAAGGCTGTGTTCTTTGATCTTTATCCATAAATATTTCAAATCCTCTTCAGTTTCAGCAAGCAGAATTGTGTCATCTGCATAATGCAGGTTGTTAATGAGTCTTCCTCCAATCATGTTGCCATGTTCTTCTTCATAAAGTCCAGCTTCTTGGATTATTTGCTTAGCATAGAGATTGAAGAGGTACAGTGAACGGATACAGCCTTTCACAACTTTAAAATAGGTAGTGTTTCCTTGTTCTGTTCAAATGAATGCCTCTTGGTCCATGTACATATTCCCCATGGATATAATTATGTACTTTGGTATTCCCATTCTTCCCAATATTATCTATAATTTGTGATCCAGATAGTCAAATGCTTTTACATAGTCAATAAAACATAGATAGACATCTTTCTGATATCCTCTGCTTTTAGCTAATACTCATCTGACATCAGCAATGATATTCTTCTGAATCTGGATTGATTTTCCAGCGTTCCTATATAATGTTAAAGATGCTTTTAAGTGATCTTTAGCAAAATATTGCTTCCATGTGATATTAATGATATTGTTTAATTGTTCCCACATTCAGTTGGATCTCTTTTCTTGGGAATAGGCACAAACATGGATCTCTTCCAGTCAGTTATCCAGGTAGCTGTTTTCCAAATCTCTTGGCATAAAGTTAGCACCTCCAGTGTTCCATATGTTTGTTGAAACATATCTATTGGCATTCCATCAATTTCTGGAGCCTTATGTTCATCAATTCCTTTTTATTTTATTTATTTTTATTTTTTACTTTTTTGTGGTACTGGGGGTTGGACCCAGGGCCTCGCACTTGCATGGTCTGCAAGTGCTGGACCACTGAGCTATACCCCCAGCCCAACTTTTTTTTTTCTTTTTGAGACAGGGTCTCACTAAGTTATGTAGACTGCCTCTGGTCTCGAACTTGCAATCCTCCTGCCTCCACCTCCTGAGCCCCTGGGATTATAGGCGTGCGCCACCGCGCCCAACTCGTTTCATCAATTGCTTAAAGGCAGCTTCCACTTCATCCTTCAGTACCTTTAGTTCCTATTATATTCAATCCCTGAAAATGGTTGGTCATCCACCAATTCTTTTTGGCATAATGATTCTGTGTATTCCTTCCATCTTCTTTTGATATTCCATATGTTGTTTAATATTTTCTCTGTAGAATCCTTCACTATTGCCACTTGAAGCTTGAGTTTTTTCTTCAATTCCTTAAGCTTCAGAAAAACAGATTGTGTTCTTCCCTTTTGTTTTGTATCTCCAGCTCTTTGCACATGTCATTTTTCAGTATTGCTGTGATGCTGAAAGCTGTGCTACTAGTATTACAGATATCAGGATGATTGCTAATAGTGGATAAGTTTCAGCTGAGCTTCTAGACTGAGACTGAGTATTGAGTAGAACATAGAAGCCCACTCTTGAAATGATTAGCCATTAAAACCCTATGAATAGCAGAGAAACACTGTCAGATATATGCCAGGAAATGGTTGGAAGACACTCAAAAGATGACTGACTGGGGAAGAGTTGTCTCCTCAACTAGTGTCTACCTTAATGACAGAAATAGAGTACAGCCCCAAGGAACTGCACTTGCTGATGTGGCACAACTCAAAATGTGGATATTTACAGTTGTTCAACTGTAAATATTCACTAATAATTAGAATGTAGAATGTAGTCAATGCAGAATGATAAAAGGGAGAGGATAATTTCAATATAAACAATGCAACTTCATGGGTACATTGGAAAAATTAGGGAATATAACCCAAATATGCATTTGAGTTTTACTACATATTAACCATCAGTCTCCATAAGCCTTGTGGGTTGATGAAAGTGTAGCCAGAAGTGATGTAATGGCTGTGTAATGGAATAAGACAATGCTGTATTACTCTTATCCCCATATCATTTAGTTAAAAGGGGGGGGAGAACCTTAGTTTTTCATCACTGGATTACTGGAGTGTGCCCTCATTTTTTTGCCATATGGACATCTCCATAAGGCAGATTCCTTATCAAAGTCAGCAAGACAGAAATTTCTTAACAAGACAGAAGATGCAGTCCCTTATAGCAGTGGTCCCCAACTTTTTGGCACCAGGGACCAGTTTCATGGAAGACAAATTTTCCACAATTTTTCCATGAACCAGAGGTAGAGCTCAGGTTGTAGTGTGAATGATGGGTAGTGGCTATAAATACAGATGAAGTTCACTTGCTTGCCTAATACTCACCTCATGTTGTGCAGCCTGGTTCCTGGGAACATGTACGCTGCCATTGTATATTGGAAATATGTACTGTGGCACTTTGGCACACAACCACAACTCATTTTGGAAGGATTGTCCAGTGGCAATCAGTTTGCATGCCAAGCACTTTTTCCCATAAGAAATAATGTAAATGTATGTATTGGCTTTGACACAATACCAAATAACTAATTCAGATTCACATATGCTACTCACAGTCTTAGGAAAAAAGTGGTTTCTTTTTTATTATTCAAAAAATAGTATATGGAATGTACATAGTATGAATCTATGAAAATTAGAAATCATCAAAAAGGAAGTGGAGTGCATAAACATTGACATTTTTTGCATCAGTGAGCTAAAATGGACAGGAATGAGCCATTTGTTTCAGATAATCATATGATCTACTATGCTGGGAATGATTAAAGAGAAATAGGGTTGCAGTCATCATTTAAAAAGATATATCAAGATCTGTCCAGAAGTACAATGCTGTCAGTGATAGAATAATATCCAAGAAATGCAAGTTAACATGACTATTATTCAAATTTATGCACCCACTACTAAAGCTACAAATGAAGATAGGGAAGACTTTTACCAACTTCTGCAATATGGAATAGATTGAACATGTAATCAGGATGTACTGATAATTGTACTGGTGTTTGGAATCCAAAAGTTGGAAACAAAGAAGGCTCAACAGTTAGAAAATATGGCCTTAGTGACAGAAACAATGCTGGAGATTGCATGATAGAACTTTATCACACCAATGACATTTTTGTTGCAAATATATTTTTTAACCAACACAAATCCTGACTATACACATAGAATTCACCAGATGGAACATCTAGGAACAAAATTGACCACATTTGTGGAAAAAGATGATGGAAAACTCAATATCAACTGTTGGAACAAGACCAGGTGCTAATTGTAGATCAGATCATCAATTGCTCATATGCAGGTTCAAATTGAAAATAAAAAATATTAGAACAAGTGTATGAGAACCAAAGTATGACCTTGAGTATATCCCACCTGAGTTCAGAGACCACATCAAGAACAGGTTTGATGCATTAGACAGTAATGATTGACATCAAAGACATCATTAATGAGGAAAGTATAAGGTTATTAAAAAGATAGGAAAAAAAGAAAAGACCTAATTACATGTCAAAAGAGACTCTGAAACTTGCCCTTGAATGTTGACCAGCTAAAGTAAAAGGAAGACATGATGAGGTTAAGGGTCTAAACAGAAGATTTCAAAGGGCGGTCTGAGAAGACAAAATCAAATATTATAATGATATTTGCAAAGGGCTTGAGATAGAAAACCAAAAGGGAGGAAATTTCTATTATCATATAACAAATTCCTGAATGAATTATTTCTTATATAATTTTGGAATAGTTAGAAGCAGCTGTTACAATACATATTTTGAATGTTACTGATTATAAATCAATTTTATCCATTATCTATGTTATTCGTTTATAGAATGTGTATATTTTATTGCCTAATTACAGACAAAAGAATGTACAATTCCATGAGTACAATTATATACATAGCTGAATTGACATAAACTTCATGACTTAAAAGAACACATATTTATTAGCTCACAGTTTCTGTGATTTAGGAGTCTGAGCACTGCTTAATTGGGGCATCTGCAAGGCTAAAATCAAAGTTTCAGCATGAGTTAAGGTCTCATCTGATACTTGACCTAGCAAGGGTTTGTTACTCTACTCATATGTTTATTTTCAGGATTCAGTTACTGCCATACTGCCAAACTGAGTGCTTCTTGAACTGAAAGGGAAATTCTAGTCTACAATGTTATTATCAAGAGGTGGCAATCATGGTCCTACCCAAGAATCTATCCACTATGTATTAATCAAATCAATAGCACTTATAAAACATAATCACAAATCTATAATGAAGAATAGAATAATGTTTTTCTTATTAGATTCAATTTTACAATGTTTTAAATTAAATTGATTTTTAAAGTAATTCTAGGCATTCAGATATTGATTAAATATTTTGTGGAACATTCTGCAATTTTTTTGTTTCTCTCTGATTTTTCTTAATGCAAGAGAAGATTGTCATCATACAAATTGTTTTCTTGTTTTCCAATAACATCATTATATATTTTAAAAATACTATTTTCACATTTTTTATCCTCTTTGATCATGACTGTGAATTCTTGGTTATATTCAGAGGATATTTGGTATGAATCACAGATTTTTAATGATAGTCTTTAATATTATAATTCACTATGTGTAACATGGGCTGGGATTTAGCTCAGTTGACAGATCACCACTCTGCAGTCTCTGAGGTCCCAAGTTCACTTCCCAGCACTGAAAAAATGGGAGAAGGATGGGGCAATCCACTCCCATGGCAATCCCAAAACAATCAGCCATTGAGGAACTATAAGGGTCGCTATGAATCAGACAGGACTCTACAGCACCTAACAACAACAACAACAACAACAACAACAACGTGTGTAACATATGGGGCTGGAGTTTAGCTCAGTTGGTAACTAGGGCACTGGGTTCAATCCCCAGGACTGCAAAAATGGAAGAAGGACCTGGCAACCCCCTCCTCAAAACAATCCAAAACAATCAGCCACCAGGAATCCTATGAGTAGCAGAGACATGCTGACATAGTGCCAAGCATGCCACAGTGTCAGGAAATGCTTCATTCTGTTGTACATAGGGATGGATCTGACTCAATGGCACCTAACAATAACAACATGAAACATATAAATCCTAAGAAAACAAGCACATTGTATTTAAAGAAACAATAACTTTTCGTTTTGAGTATGTCTCCACAAGAAAAAAAAATGTGACTGAAAAGTCATTAAATATAGCCAACCTTCCTTGGAGCTTCCAAAGTCATCAGTTCATGTTTCATTTCAATTTGTTTGTGAGATGGCATAAATTTATACTTTATCATGCATTTACATAAGCCCATAAATCTCTTTCTTATGAGAGAATTTGCAATAAAATAGTCTACCATGGAAACTTGTTCAGTGGCATGTAAGTACCAAAAAATAGAATGATTTCTAAATTGCTCCATTTTCGGTTGTGATTATGAAATATACTCTAGCTTGTCTTAAGGAAAAAATTGGGCCTGTGTTCATTCCCTTAAGATGATTTTCTCCAATTCCATCCAGTTTACTGCAAATGTCAATATTTAATTTTTTTAGTTGCTCAGTAGTATTCTATTGTATACACAATTTTTTTATCCATTCTTCTGTTTATGGGCACCTTGGTTGGTTCCATATCCTTGCAATTGTGAAAAGTCCTGCATTGAATATGTATATACTGGTGCCTCTGTGGTATGATGATTTGTTTCCCTTTGTGGTATAACTATTGGTTTCCAATAGTGGCATAACTGGGTCATACAGCAGTTCTCTTTTTAGTTTTCTGAAGTATCTCCATATTGATTTTCAGAGTGGTTGAACCAATTGACCGTCCCATCAACAGTATAAGATGGTTCCTTTTTCTCTACAATCTCGCCCAAAAAGAAAAATATCATATGTTCTCACTCATATATGGGAGCTGAACCATAGTTAAAAGAAAGAAAAAATCCAATACATAAATTGATATATAAAAAAACACACTATTAAACTTAGCACAGAAGGGACAATATAAGGAGTAGAAAGAAGGAGGGAGAGATCTAGCAGAGAGAAGTGAAGATTGTAGAAAATGGGATGGGAAGGAGGATCAATGAGGAGAGATGAAGGGGGAGAGGTCAATTTCAATGTAAGCAGCACAACTTCATAAGTATATTGGAAAAATACGGGAATATATAAGTATCAGAGTTTTACTACATAGTAGCCATAAGGTTACCTATAAACTTTGTGGCTTAATGAAAATGTTGCTAGAAGTGATGTAAAGAATGTATAATGGAAAAAGCCAACACTGTATTACTCTGTACCCCATCATCATTTAGTAATAAAGGGGAAAAAAAGGAAAAAAAAAAAAGAAAAAAATTGGACAATTGGGTACTCATACCATCATTTGTATGGGCTAGGATTTAGATCAGTAGGTAGAGTGCTGTGCTGCAGTCTCTGAGGTCCTGAGTTCAATTCCCAGCACCACAAAAATGGGAGAAGGACCTGCCAACCCACTCCCAAGGCAATCCCAAAACAGCCATTGAAAACCCTATAAGAGTCGCTATGAGTCGGATACCGACTCGATGGCACCTAACAACAACAACCATCATTTGTAGACCTGGAGACTGAGCTGTGAGATAATATTCTTAGCAACAAGAACCATTTTGCATCAACCACAATTGAGGAAGTTTCAGTCCTTGTTGAAAATGAAGTCATTATTACAATTTCTTGCTCCAAAACATCATAACCTCACTTAGAAAATATTTGCTGTATAATCTACCCCATCTCACTCAGTTAATTTGGGTCAAAATATGTCATAGGTGCACTAATTGATGAGCCAGGATGGTACTGTAATTGTAAAAGGGAGTTGAAGAAATATAATTTTATAGTTTGCCCACTAAGGGGCTTACTGCATGCTAGAATGGAATATTAAGTAAGCCAATTTACATATCGATCTATATCTATGAGCAAATTCAATAACAAAACAAACACTAGTTACATCTTGCATTCTAATGTCAAATACCTCACTACACTCACAAAATCTTGCAATAATTTATCTATGGAGTTAATCTTACTGAGAACTTTTAAAACAGTGATTATTCATGTAATAACATCTTCTGTTATATGTTATCTTTTATCATGTCTTTACCTCAATTGTAACTCATGTTTGTCATTATTCATTATACAATTGTAAAGTTAGAACAGTCACTATGAATTATATTCAATGGATAGTGGTGGTTGTTGTTATTAGGTGCCATTGAGTTGGGTCTGACTCATAGCTAGCCTATGTTCAACAGTACAAAACACTCCCTGACACTGTGCCTGACACTATGTCAGTGCTTCTCTGCTATTCACAGGGTTTTCAATAGTAGACTATTTCAGGAGTGGGTTGCCAGGTCCTTCTGCCATTTTTGCCATGCTGGGGATCAAACCCAGGGCCTCAGAGTGCACTGAGCTAAAGCCCAGTCACATGGATAGAAGTAGGGAGGTAATAAAACATCCAAAGTAACTTGCTCCTAAAACAAAACTCTTTGTCATAAAATATATCCTTTGATGTAGGGAAAAGGATTATTGAACACTGAAATCCTGTTGTTCAGTTTACTTGAATCAAACAGCATTTTAGAATATGATGTTGGTGTATATGAGCAAACTAATCTGAAAAGTAATGAAAAAATACAAAGTAATCAACGCTCCTTTAATGTATAGCTGAAGCAAACATAAGGATATACATTATAGTTATGTATAACTATACTGGATTTGAAATTTACAATCCAAATCCAAGGAGAGCAAGTGTATCTTTTTGAATTTGTGTATAATTGAACTCTTCCTTTGCTCTTGAGTTCTTATTTCTGTCAATTGAAAGAAAATTAATTTTGTAACTTTAAGTGAACTTAGTCATTTGAAGTTTAAAGTTAAGTAAATTTTTCAATAAATAGTTAAATGTTTCTGGTAGAAAATAAAGGGCATGACATTGCCTCTTATACACTGGCTTCAGTGTATGTGGTAGCTCTGTTTCAGTGTATTGGTGTCACAGGTGATTTGCGGGGCAATTGCAAATAACAGAGCCTCTGAAGGGGAAAATCATTCTCAGCTTTACCTAATTATGCCCAGATGTTCTGATATTACAGGACAGCAAAATATTTATTTATTTGAATTTTTTCAAGTGTTATCTCACTTAAAACAACTAAAGATTTATGTAAAACATGTAAAACCTACCCTTTGTGTTGGTGCTCGAGAGGCCAGTTCACAATATCTGATAATTTATCGCATTTCTGGATATTTGCATCATGTATGTAAAGTCAACAAAGTGCTACAGTATTTTACAGTATTACTGAAAAGATTAGCCTCTTTGTGATAGTGCAAAAACTATTATTGTTCTTAAAAGCTGTAGTACGTGTTTCTTGAATTTCATTCATTGGTGTCCCTCACAGTCATCTGTCATAGTTATCTCCTTGTTGTTGTTAGGTGTCGTCTAGTCGGTATCCGACTCATAGCCACCCTCATAGGGTTTTCAATGGCTGTTTCGGGATTGCCTTGGGAGTGGATTGCCAGACCCTTCTCCCATAGTTATCTCCTAGTTAAGACTAAATGGTTCCGAAGAGTTATACTCACTTCCTCCCATCTACAGTTACCGCTAGTTGGCAGAAATTATTGATTTTTCAAGGAGATTTTTTTGAAATGCTATTCAAACTTCCACTTAAATATGCTAGGTGTAAATTCATGGGCATAACTGTGTTCCCTCTAAAAATCATTATATAAATTGCAAAGAAATGATAAAATTTTAATCTAATATAAAGAAAACAGAATAGCAGACAAGAACAAGAAAGGTCAATGTAATTTTTGGAAGAAAGAAAGCAACAGGTGGATGTAATGATTGACACAGAAGAACAAAGAACAAAGGCAAGTGCTGGCAGAGAAGAAATAAATAGAAAGCTAGCCATTGCACCCTGCAGAAGCACAAAAGCCTCAGAAATCATTGCAAAATGATTGCAAAGGTTGTTGAAGTAGGTGGGGGTAAAAGAAGGGGTGGAAAATTGGGATGATAGTTTAAGATATTATTAGGGACAGTTAGGTCGCTAGATTCTCTTTGTGGCAGCCAAAATCATCATTCTCCCATTTCTGTAGAAGAAATGGAGTCAGAGAATCAACAGCATGAGGTGTTGAGGTGCTTCACTGCAAATAGTGGTGGTATAGTAAAGACAGTATACAGAATGTTGATTCCTTCCCTGCTGCTCTGTTTGTGGCTCAGTTCGTAACGATCTATCAGTTGAGTATGTAACTGTTCAGGTAAGAGAGCCCTGGATTCATCTCTGAAAAAACTGAAGGATCCAAGTGGGGGTGGAGGGAGATGCCCTATAGATAGCAAAACTTAGTGATGTGGCACTGAAATTCTGGAAAGCCACTGTGTCTATTTCAATATTCTCAGAGTCTCACGTGAAATATGAAAGTCAAGTACCAACTGATATTAAAGGATGTCATCCAATATCAAAGACAGAATAAAGGAAATGAGAGGAGACACACAATAATGCCATAGGCAAGCAAAAATCTCAAAAAAACACTATCATTAATAATCTTATGGAGATAAAGGAGGCCATGGCAAAAAAAACAAAGAAACAAGAACAACAACAACAAAATGATTAAGGAGTAAGAATTAGCCTTTAAAAATTAAATGCATGATGTCAGAAAACAGGGCCGGGAAGGTAAAAGAGGAAGTTGATAAATTTCAAAGTAAAACCAAAAAAAAAAAAAAAAAAAACACCACCGAAATGAACAAAAGGACAACTGGAGCCCCAATCTAGATGGCCCACAATGAAACTCAATTGTATAATTTTCAGAAATGGGAACATGAAATGGATGAGGATATGATGCAGAAGTAAAACCACAGAGTATTTCTCAGAACTCACATAGAAAGGACTGTCATTCAAAAAAATTAATTAAACATTGCTAACCAAGAACATAGCCTGCAGCTGTAGCCCTGTGGCATCCAATCCCCTCAGATCTCAGAAGCTAAGCAGGGTTGGGCCTGGTTAGTACTTAGATAGGAGACCATCTGGGAACACCAGGTGCTGTAGGCTTGGGAGAAGGACCCAGTCACCCACTCCCAAAAGTCAATCTGCCATTGAAAACCCTGTGAACAGCAGAGAAGCACTGAGAATGGTGTTTTGCCTGTTGTACATAGGGTCGCTATGAGTCAGATACTGACTTGATGGCACCTAACAACAACCAAGAACATAATCATGAAAATTTAGATAGCCAAGGAGACCGTGTGTGTGTGTGTGTGTGTGTGTGTGTGTGTGTGTATGCATTTGAGGGAAAGGGGATGGGGAGTGTTAACTTACAAAGACAGAGAAATTTGGATGATACTGGGTTTCTCAATAAAACCCTAAGCACCAATGGACATTATAATGACATACTCAAAATTCTGAGAAAAAATACTAAGCTATGGGATATATTGGGCTGAGATTTAGATCAGTTGGTAGAGTGATGCTCTGCAGTCTCTGAGGTCCCGAGTTCAATTCCCAGCACCGCAAAAATGGGAGGACGTGACAATCCACTGCCAAGGCAATCCTGAAACAATTAGCCATTGGAAATCCTACAAGGGTCACTATGAGTCAGAAACGACTTGACGGCACCTAACAACAACAACATGGAATATATTAATCAACATAGAATTCTATGTCCAACCAAATTGTCAAACATTTTGTTGTTGTTGTTGTTAGGTGCCATCGAGTCGGTATCCAACTCATAGCAACCCTACATACAACAGGCGAAATACTATTGTCAGTGCTTCTCTGCAGTTCATAGGGTTTTCAATGGCAGATTGATTTTTGGGAGTAGGTTGCCATGTCCTTCTCCCTCAAACATTTTAGTGATAGAATAAAGCTATTTTCCAGTGTGTAAAGCTTTCCTCTCCCTTGCACTCTGCTTCAGACAGCTTTTAGATGAGTGATTAGTTTTGAAAAAAGGATACATGGACTTTAGGAAATATGAGATGAACCACACAAAGCAATATAAGGACTTCCCAGAATGATGATAAATGGGCATTTCCCATGTGGCATATTTCAACATGAATGGTGAGCAAAATGGACAAATGGATTGGTTGGTAGGATGGAGAATTCGAAGAGTAATTTCCTAAGGGGAAAATGCCGTAGATAGACTATATGGTGCATTTCAT